>PVJH01028831.1:0-26831 GCA_004026705.1 Nesogale talazaci | reverse complement strand
ATCCTTTGTCTGTGTAGCTTCCTTCATGTCTTTTATTTCTCCTATCAATCTTCTAATAATTTCTTTTTGTGTCAGATCCATATCAGATTCTTCTATGAGTGTAATGAGATCTGTTGCTGTGGTTTGTCTTTCTTGTTTACTTATTATTGATGTGGTATTCTGTTGTTTGCGTGATGCCTTTGAAGAGGTTGGTGCCATGATCCTCAGTTACCAGAGGCCCTTGTGTACTTTCAGTGTGATTGGTGTTAGGCCGCTCAGGATTCACACTAGTGAATGCGGGTGGTGGCCTGCCAGGCAGTACAAGATCCGCGCCACCTAGCTAGGGGCAGTGTGCGACTCACGAAACCTGACTCCCTCGTTTGGGAAGGTGGGATGAGGCCAATAAGACAGTGCTTGGTTCCCTAGCTCCCAAGCTAGGGAAGGCAGGAGGAGGACCGCAGTGAGATCCAGACTCAAGAGCGGCACATGAGGTGGGGAGAAAGGAAAAGCGGAGAAAAAAAAGTAATAAAAGAAAAAAGGTAACAGAAAAAGAAAGAGAAAAATTAATAATAGTACCACTAGGCACAGTTGGACTGATATGAATTCCCACATAGCAGATCAGATGTCTCAAGAGAGCAACATGTGCTCACGCATACAGGTTCAGTCCATTTTCCAGCGCCTACCCAGACCTGCTACAACAGGGCAGCAGGCTGGCAGAGAGGACAAAAAACAAACAAAAAAGAAAGAGGAAAACCCCCCAAAAACAATAACAAACAAACAAAGAGGAAGCAGGAGAGAAAAAGGGAGAGAAAAAAGAGAAAGAAAAACAGAAAAAAGAAAAAGAGTAAAGAAAAAATGGGAGAAAAAAGAGGGGGAGGGGTGGCACAGAGCTGGTCGGGTCCGTATCCAGCCCCTACACGTTTAGCCCCTACAAACCAATCACCGGTGCCAACACAGACCTGCTGAATCAGAGCGGCACACAGTGTAAAAGAAAGGGGAGGAAAGGGAATGGTGCGAAGCTGTTCCGGTCCAATATCCAACCCTTACACGTTCATTTATAGTCCGATCACCCGTGTCAGAATGGGCCCACTATTGCAGAACAGCATGCAGAGTAACCGGAGGGAGAAGGGGCGGGGAAAATGGCACCACGTTGGTCAGGTCTGAATTCCAGTCCCTCAGCGTTCAGCACAGTCCGATTGCCTGTGCCGACACAAACCTGCTATACTATCGCAGCCCGCAGGGTGGGTGGGTGGGAGAAGGGAAGAAAAGAGAAAGAAGAAAAAGTAAAAAAGAAAAAAGAAGGAAGAGGAAGAAAATAAAATAAAAGGGGGGAGGGCGAGGAATGATACAAGCTGGTTGGGTCCGAATTCCAGCTCCTATGTGTTCAGCCCTGTCCGATCGCTCACGCAGGCACAGTCCTGCTATACCACCACTGCATGCGATGGTGGGGTGGTGTTAGGAGGAGAGGAAAAAAGAAAGAAAAAAAGGAAGGGGGATAGGAATGATTAGAAGCTGGTCAGACCAAATTCTAGGCCCTATGTGCTCAGGCACTGTCCGATCGCCCGCACTGAACCACAACAGGATTTAGGGTAAAAGCAGGGAGGGAAAAGGGCCCAGGGAGAATGGCGCAAACCAGATCGGGCCTGAATTCCAGGTCCTACGCTTTCAGGCACTGCCCAATTGTCCGTAGCACTCCAGGTCTGCTATACCAGAGCGCACACGAGTAAAAGCAAGAGAGAGTGAGAAAAGGGAAAAAAAATAAAATAAAAAAATTTAATTTAATTTAAAAAGAAAAGAAAAAATATAAATGGGGGAGGTGTAGGAATGGCAAGAAGCTGGTTGGTTCCCAGTTCCAGCCTCTACACGTTCCGGCCCTGCCCAATCACTCGTACCAACACAGGCCTGCTATACCAGAGTACACGCGGGTAAAAAGGGAGAGAGAGAAAAAATAATAATCAAATTAAAAATAATAAGAAAAGAAAATAAATAAATGGGGGGGGGGCGGTAGGAATGTCAAGAAGCTGGATGGGTCCCAGTTGCAGCCCCTATGCGTTCAAGCCCTGCACAATCCTCCATACCACCACAGGCCTGCTATATCAGAGCGCATGTGGGGGAATAGGGAGAGAGAGAAAAAAAGAAAAAAGAATAAAATAAAATAATAAAATAGAAAATAAATAAAATAAAATAAAGGGGGGGGAGGATAGGAATGGCAAGAAGCTGGTTGGGTCCCAGTTCCAGCCACTACACGCTCAGGCAACTGTCCAGTCTCTCGTGGTAAACCAAAGCACGACGCAGGGTAAAAGCAGGGAGGGAAATCGGATCCAAATTCCAGTCCCCCTGTGTTCAGGGCCTGTCTGATCACCGTACTATACCAAAGCAGGGCGCAGGGTAAAAGCAGGGAGGGAAAAAAGCTGGGGGAGAGAATGACGCTAAGCTGATCGGGCAGAATTCCAGGCCCTGCGCATTCAGGCACTGCCCAATCGCCTGTAACAACACAGGCCTGCTATACCCGAGTGCACACGGAGGAAAAGGGAGAGAGAGAGAGAAAAAAAAAACACAGAAAAACATAATAATAGAAAACAAATGGGGGGTGGGGGGCTAGGAATGGCAAGAAATTGGTTCCCAGTTCCAGCCCCTACGCGCTCAGGCTCTATCCGACAGCCACACTATACCAAAGCAGGGCGCAGGGTAAAAGCAGGAAGGGAAAAGGACCCGGGGAGGAGAACTGCGCGAAGCTGATTAGGCCAAATTCCCAGCCCTCCGCGTTCCGGGACTGTCGGATCACCGCGCTGTACCAAAGCGGGACGCAGAGTAAAAGCAGGGAGGGATAAGGGCCAGGGGCAAGGAGATGGCGCGAAGCTGATCAGCTGAATTCCAGGCCCTCCGCGTTCCGGGACTTCCGAACACCACAATATACCAAAGCAGGGCGCAGAGTAAAGGCAGGAAGGGAGGAGGGCCAGGGGGAGGAAGATGGCGCGAAATTGACAGGGCTGAATTCCAGGCCCTATGCGTTCAGAGACTGTCTGATTACCGGTTCAACACAGGCCTGCTATACCAGCGTGCCCGCGGAGGAAAAGGGAGAGAGGAAAGTTAAGGGTAAAGTAGGATGGCCGCAGTCCTTCCGAGCCGCGCGGGCCGAAAAGGCACCACCGGTTCGAGTGCGATCCGAGCCGATTGCCCGCCACACAGGGCGGCGCACGCTCTCCCACAGGGAGAAACAGGCCCCTATCACCTCCCAAGCTCCACAGGGGTGGCTCCCGGCAAGGTAAAGAGCCCAGCTACCTGGCCTTACCCACGACCCAGGCCGGGGCAGGGTGCGGCGCAGGGAGATGGCGGCTCCCTCTGAATGGGACCTCAGTCATGGCGGGAGCCGGGCCGCCAACCAGGCAGGGAGCAGGTACGGCCGCGCGGGTGCTGGAGGCAGCCCCGGCACCGGTGCTGGGTGCCCCAGCCCAGCCAGTCAAGGCTATCCCTGTTTGGGGTCTGGATGGTCGGAGGGAGGGAGCCGAGCGCAGTCGCTGCTCGCCCCTGCACGGAGGGACCGTGGGAGACAAGCGGGAGTCGGGAGTGGGCCTCTGCTATGTAGTGGTCAGACATTGTCCTGGGACGCTCCACAGCCTGGCCGTCCTGTTCCTGGGCTGCGGTCAGGGGAGACGGGGGACTGGGGGAGTCACGGTCCGATGGGGAGCGACACTAAGGTCTTGCCACTGGCGGGAAATCTCCGATATATAGACTTAGCCCCTGGGCTCAAGACAAAGGCGGAGTGGGGCAGGGTCCCCTCCTGGGTTGGGAGCCCACTTGTAGGGACCTTTCCACTCACCAAAACTCTTCCCCTTGACCCCTCAGACACCAAACTCACCGGAGCGCCTGCTACCGGCTGCTTACCTCGGCGCCAACTTGACCGCTCTTCTATGCCTAAGCATTTTATCTTTTGATTGTCAGTTAAATATGGTATTCCTTTCTTTTCCTTTTTTTTCCCCAGTGATTTTAGTAGTGGATTTTTGTTGTTGTTGTTGTTGTTTTTTGGGCATCACTGCCGTCTGGTGGTGGGAGTAGGAGACCCATCCTTTGCTCCTGTGGAGCCGCTGCTGGAATTGAACCTCCATCCCAGTGGGCCGCAGTCCTGTGCACAACCACTACACCACCGGGGCTTAGTCGGAATTTTTTTCCAAACAGTTTTATTGGCACATAATTCACATGTCTTACAGTTGAACAGTTCAATTGTTCAATCACATCAAAGGGAATTGTACAATCATCACCATATCTGTCTTAGAGACTCTGTCCCTGCCCCCTCCCCCAAACCATGGTCACATCACCTTCAAACTTGGCTGTGGAGAGAGTTCTGCACTCTCTCCCCAATCCCACCCTCACTGTTCACTCTGAAAATCCTTCTTCCCTCCCCATCACTCATCTCCCACCCTTGAAATCCCTACGACACATTATAATAGTGATTATCATCATACATCCATTCCTCCTGTGCTTCACAGCTAGGTAACCCAACAGAAGCATGGGAGTGGGTAAAGGGAGACATTGGACAGTGTCGGCTATGAAAAAATAATAATAATTTATAAATTATTGAGGGTTCGTGAGGAGGAGGTGGACTATGAGGAGCTGATACCAAGGGCTTAAGTGGAAAGAAAGTGTTTTGAGAATGATGATGGCAACAAGTGTGCAAATGTGCTTTGCAGACAATGGATGGATGGATGGATTGTGATCGGAGTTGTATGAGCCCCCAATAAAATGATTAAAAAGAAAATGGTGCAAGATAAATTCTACAAAGGTGATAAGGATAAATCATATTAGTATAAACGCAAAAATACAAATGATGCGTAAGAGTGACAAGACACCCTCTCCCCCAAAACCAGCATTCAAAATGCCAGGAAAGAAATTTGACATGGGTCATCTAAGAGATACTTGCATCCAGTACTAATCCAGTTGGGTCTATAAGAAGGACAACTGGCTTGGTACCAAGTTCTGTCCCACATAATCAGGACTACAATGGTCTCTGTCTGATAGTAAGGCAGAGCAGGTCCCCAGAAGCTCAGTCTAACTAGATTAGATATTTTGCCGATGGGCTTTAGGCTTCCACTGTCCTCCATAGCCTTCTTCAAAATGAGTGTTCATAATTTCAGCTCTAATGCTTTACTCTTCACCATATTCAAGTTTTGTAATTGCGATTTTTGGAATACACAAACTTACATGCTTCCTTTTTTCTTGATATCTTTTTCAGAACTCTCTTCAAATGCAAGCTGAAAGCTGATAGATTTGGGGCTGTTAATCCTGTATCCTATCATGTGACTGATTCTTTTAACTGTTTCCAGCTCTTCATTTTGTGAAGTGTTTAGTGTTTCTATGTATAAAATCACATCATCTGTAAATAGTGAGAGTTCCACATCTTTGCCCATTCCTGTTCCTTAATTTTTTTTTTTTTTTTGCTGCCCAGCTCAATGTCAAACAAAAATAGTGATAAGGGTGATTCTTGTCAAGTTCCTGTTCTCAGAGTGATTGCTTTCAGTTTTTCCTCACTGAGCGAGATGTTGCCCACTAGCTTTACATATATACCTTCTACTGTGTAGGAAAAAGTTCCTTTTTATTCCTATTTTGCTGAGTATTTTTTTTTCAAGAATGGGTGTTGGATATTTTATGTCAATTGAAATTATCCTGCATTTCTTATTCTTTGTTTTATCTATGTACTAGATTACATTGTTTGTTTTGCTTTGCTTTTTTGTGGCATCACTGCGCTGGTGGGAGTAAGAAGCCCAGCCTTGCTCCTGGGGAGCTGCAGCTGGATTCGAACCACCAACCCTGTGGGTCACAGTCCCGCACACAACCACTACGCCACAAGAGTTCAGCCCATTGTTTGCTTTTCTAGTGTTGATCCATCCTTGTGTACTTGGTATAAGTCCCACTTGACCATGGATTCTTATTTTTAAAAATAAATTAGTTTTACTGGCAAGGATTTTGTTGAGACGTCTCCTGTCTATGTTTATAGTAGATTTTGTCTGAAGTTCTCTCTCTTTGTGGGGTCTTTCTGTAGCTTTAATGTGAATGCTATGTTTGCTTCATAAAGCGAATTCAGGAGTTTGCTGTCCATGTCTAGCTCTTCTCAGAATACGTGTTAGAATTCCCAGGTGAAGTCACTTGTTTGGAAGTGTTTAAATGATCTGAATTATTACTTTTTATAGATCTTTTGGAGCGGTTCTACTTGGGTCTGCATTAATTTGGGTAGAGGGTGCATTTCTTCTGGAAATTTTTCCATTTCTTCTAGGTTTTCAAGTTTGTTGGAGTAGACTCGTTTGTAGTAATAAGTTAGTGTTCTTTTCATTTCAGTTAGTTCTGTTGTAAAGTCATCCTTTTGATCTCTAATTCTTGACATTTATCACCTCTTTCTTTTTCTTAGAGGTTTGTCAATTTCATTAATCTTTTCAAAGCCAACTACTGGTTTTGTTGATCTTTTCTGTTGCTTTCCAATTTATTTATTTTTTCCCCAAGTTTCATGATGAATTCTTTTCTTGAAGTTACTGAAATTTTATTTTGTTGTTCTCATTCTAGTTGCTGAAGATGCGGGGTTATAGTGTTGATCTTGATTCAATCTTTTTTTTCATGCGTGCACTGATTGCTGTAAAGTGTCCTGTTGTGACAAGTGCTTTGGTTGTGTGCCAAAGGTTTTGGTATGTTATATTCTCATTCTCACTTGGTTCATGGAATTAAAAAATTTTAAGCCACACTTTATCTATTACTTTCATCTTGAAGTAATTTGCATTCTATTTTCATGAATTGGATTTTTTTGACCTTGCTCTTTCTATTGTATATTTCTAGATTTATACCGTTATAGTCTGAGGAAATGGATTATAAAACCTCCATAGTTTTTAATTTATTGAAGCTTGTTTTGTGACCTAAAATGCAGTCTATTCAACAAAATGTTTCATATGCATGGGGAAATAATGTGCTGCTGTTGGTTGAAGTGTTCTGCATATGTCTAGGTGGAAAGTTGGTAGATTGTGTTGTTTAGGTATTCTGTCTTTACTGAATTTCTTTCCTAATCCTTGACTTTCCTACAGAAGCTTTTACAGAAATCTATTATTATCACTGTTTTGTGTATCTCTCTCTTAAACTCTTTAAGAGATTTATTAATATATTTTAGAATCTTTTGTTGGACTCATATATGTTTAATATATGTTTAGTCTTCTTGTTCTATTACTTTTAATCCTTGTGTAATGCCCTTTTTGTCTCATGACTTTTTTCTTGAAGTCTATTTTATTGGAGAATAATATTGCCATTCCTTTTTTGTGGCTGTTGTTGCCATTAAATAGGTAAATTTTCTCCATCCTTTTATTATTTTTCCTCTCTATTCTTTTATATGTAGCATATTTTTGTCTTTGTGTTTAGGGTATGTTTCTTGTAGAGAACATATGGATGGGTCTTCTTTTCTTATCCAATCTGCTACTCTTTGTCTATTGACTGGTGCAATTAATCCAATAATATTCAGTGTTATTACTGATATATACAGGGTTTTTGCTGTCATTTTGCTGTGTATTTTTGCGTGTGGTTTTATTGGTTTCTTTGTTCTTTCTATATTTCTGAGTTGCTTTCAGTACTATTTTCAGTGGATTGATTTTTGAGTAGTGGCATTTTGTATGTTGCTTTCACATTTGTCCACTGTTGATAATCTTTCCAAAATGTTCCTGTTGGTATTTTTTTTGTAATGCTAGTCTTCTTTTTACAAATTCTGTTTCTCCTTGTCTGAAAATGTTTTTATTTATCCTCCACATATGAGGGAGAGTTTTGCTGGTTGGTAGTTATCTTTTTAGTTCAGGATTGTATACAAGGGGATATCACCAAAAATCTGGAATTGTGCTGAGTGGAGCAGAGTTTTTGTAGTATGTGTTTTTTGTTGTTGTTACCCACCACTTCCCCCTTGCTAGGCAAGCATCAATCAATTCCCTCTGAGTTAGTGCACCCAGTGGTGTTACCTGGGAAGGTTTTCTCTGGTAACACTGAATTTTTTTGTAAAAGTAGTTTCACTCAAATCTCGTTTCTTGTGATGGCCAGTTAAAATAACAATGTGTGACTAAGAAAATTTGTTTCCTGCTTAGGGGAAAATGCCACAGAAATTGTTGTGATATTGAACACAGCTTAGAAGGACAGCACTATGGGAAAAACTCAAATGTACAAGTAGTTTCTTGTTTCAAAAAGAGGTGAAATGTTGATTGATGACAAACCTCATTTTGAACCTCCATCAACTTCCCAAACAGGTGAAAATGTTGAGTCAAAGTTAATCAAGCTTTCTTTTTAGAGGTTTTGAAAAGATTACATAGCAATGTACAACAACATCAAAAAAATGCCTGATGTGTGGCAGGCAAGTTTTGCCACCACAATAATGCACCTGCTCACACAGCCACCTCAGTATACCAGGTTTTGGCAAAAAACAGCAGGCCTCTCTTGCCCCACACACCAGACTCATCTGACATCACCCCATGTAACTTCTTTTTGTTTCCATGAATGAAGAGGGACATGAGTTGACAGTGATTTGGTGACATAGAAGAGGTGAAGAAAAAAATGAGGGAGGTGCTGTCAGCCATCCAAACAGATGAGTTTGAAAAATGTTTTTAAGAATGGAATAGCTGAGCCCCAATGGTGTAGTGGTTGTGTGTGGGACTGCAGTCCACAGGCTGGTGGTTCAAATCCTGCAGCAGCTCTCCAGGAGCAAAGCTGGGCCTCCTACTCCCACCAGGGAGCAGTGATGCCCCACCCCCCAAAAAAAGAGTGGAATGGCTGATTTAACAAATGTTTTAAGTGTAATGGAGAGTACTTTGATGGTGATAAGGTTGTTTTGTAAAATAAATTTAAATGCATAGTTTTGAAAGAAGAAAAATACGGGGTTTTTGGAGGGAGAGGGGGTACTCGGTTGTATATATCATTCTATTGTCTTCTCTTCTTTTCTAATGTCTCTGGCTTGCATGATTTCTGGTGAGAAGTCTGAACTTGTCCTTGTTGATTTTCCTTTGTGGATGACTATTTCTTTTCTCCTAGCTCCTCTCAGAATTCTTTCATTGTCTTTGGTATTAGAGAATTTGACAATGAGATGTTGCAGTGTTTTCCACTTTATTGGTGTTCTCTCAGCTTCTCGTGTTTTTTCTCTTTTTTGGTATGAGGAAACTTTTCTTCCATGATTTCTTGTACCATTTTCTCTGTAGATGTTTGTTGTCTTTCTTTCTTCTCCAGAATCCCAAAGAAACATGTCAAAGTCAAACGCACTGCCTATAGGGCAAGGTAGAACCATCCCCTTTGAATTTCTGAAACGGTAACTGTTTACAGTATTCAGAAAGTCCCAGTCATTCTCCTGAGGTGCACCTGGTGGTTATGAACTGCTGACTTTTTGAATTGCAACCCAATGTGATAGTGTCCCATATAATTTTTAGGCCTTTTTGGATACCTTTGCTCTTTTTATTACTTTTATTGTTAGTTATAGTAAGGAAATTTCTTCAAACTCACTAATTCCACTTTTTTCAATTCTATTACTCGGGGTTTTTTTGTTTCCTTGATTAAATAATTTTATTGGGGGCTCATACAGCTCGAATCACAATACATACATACATACATACATACATACATACATACACACATACTATGACTCTGCTTTTATATCATGTTGAGTAATCCTGCTATTATTAATCTTCTGGAATTCTATTCTATTCTTTCCATTGTTCTCTTGTACAATTCCTCTATTCATTGAAACTACCTAAATGTTATTCTTCTGAATTCTATTTCTGGTATTTCCAGAGCATTTTTTCCAGAGTATTCCTTTAGATTGGGGTGATGCTCCTTTTTTTTTGGGGGGGGGGTATTCCATTTTTTATGCTTGTGTGTGTGTGTGTGTGTGTGTGTGTATCATGACCAACTGCTATTTCTATAGCATTGTCCTGCAGGTGATAGTATTGTGAGGACTGCTGTGTCATATGGGAATAATTAGCTTTTCCTTGATTGGCTTAAGGAGGCCCATGGCCTTCCCTGCCAGGCTGCCAGGGCAGCTGGGAACTTCCTTGCCCAAGGAATTCAGCAGCTGCAAACCACCTTTCTGGGGTGCAGGGATGCCTAGAATCATCCTTTCTGGGGCCTGAGGATATCTGGGGACTTTTTTTGCTGGGGGATGGGGATCTCTTGATGCTTGTCTCTTCATTGCTTGAGAGGGATTCACTGAACATGTGATCAGTCATCTTGAACTAGAGGCCTTCTTTTTATTATTGATTACTTCAAATTTTCCAAGATTTACACTTCCGATAGTCAAGCGCACGTTATTAGCAGGTGTTTGCAGTTGTTTTCTCTCAGTATGTCTCAGCCCCATAAGCTTTATTCCATCCACGTCATTAAAGTAGCGTCGACGTAGAGAAGACAGCTCTTCCCCAGGCATATTTTGAGCTTCTTGAAACTTGAGGGACTCGGTTTTGGCTCCATATTAGCTAATATTTCACTGCTATTGATAAGATTTTCAGTAGTTAATTCTCCTGGAATGAATAGCCTATTCCTTTTTTCTAATTGGTACTAGCCTGCACGGTCAAAATTATTTTCATACATATTAATGCTAGAATGAAAATCACAGGGCTGAGCCCCAGTGGCATAGTGGTTGAGTGCGGGACTGCCTCCCGAGGGTTGGCAGTTCAAATCCAGCAGCGGCTCTTAGAAGCTCCCATGACCACCAGAGGCAGTGATGCCTCCCCTCAAAAAAAAAAGAAAAGAAAAGAAAATGAAATATAAAACACCATTGTATTTCTAACCAACTGTGACTGAGCGAACGCTAACCCACAGGAATTCTACAGGGCAGAGTAGAGTTACACTTTCAGATTTCAGAAACATGGAGTCTATGGGAGTGGACGGCCTCTCTCTGGTGGGAAGATTGGTGGGTTTTAACCCTTCATGTTCAAATAAGCCATGTCATCAAAGATGAATATTCTTGCAGCAATAAACAGAAAGGGTTGTGTTAATTGAAGAAGGGTGTGTTTTGTGGCTATCCGAAAACTATTTAAAAATTAGGATAAGATGAATTAAGATTGCATAAAGAGTGGAGCCATTTCAGATAGAATGACAATCTCCAGGAATTATTATCCTGTAGGTATTTTCTATTCAAATGCTAACTCATCACTGGTCTTGGCTTTAGCAGAAGAGGCCTCTGTTGGGTGGGAATGGAAAGAATTGTGATGGGACAGAGTTACAATGGGAAATTAGGGTGTTCAAGTTAATAGTTTCCCCAACAAAGTACCAATTGAATGCTCAGATGTTGTGTCTAAAGTGAAAAGTAAAAGTTAAGAAGAGAAAAGGTCTACATTAAACTCAATGATAAAAATTCACTGACCCGTATGCCCTTTAAAATACTTACTAGATTATGAAGCTACATGCAGTGCGCATATAAAGAGCTAAACCTACATCACAGAGCTAGAATCTCTGAGAGGTGGGGACCTGACGATGGAACAAAACTCAATTGTTCACTCTACCACGAATCAAAAGACGGTAAGAAAAGTGGCAGCAAAGTGTGCCCTAGGAAAGGCAGTCCCGTCAAGGTCTGGCTCTGTGGAGCATTTCACAGCCCAGTAATGTGGAGCTTAGAAGAAAATGCCTCAAAGTTCTCATAATGAAAAAGCCAGAAAAGTCAGCCTCGAGGCATAGGGAAATTAAAGGCAAGTTGACTCTTACAAACACCTCAATATAGGATTAATGCAGCTCACATAATAAAAAAAGGGGGGGGACTAACAGGGGGACAATTTTCCCTCCAAATTTAAAAGTTTATGTTCTTTTTTTTTTTCAATAATTTTATTGGGAGCTCTCAGTTCTTGTAACATTCAATAAATCCTTTGTATCAAGCAGATTTGTACACATGGGAGTTGTATGAGCCCCCAATGGAATGATTTAACAAAAAAAAAAGAGGGGAGAGAGGAATTTATTCCAAAGGCTCAAGTAGAAAATATTTGGAAATGAAGATGACAACAAGTTTATGTTCTTTCCACTACTCATCACTGCCCTGCATCCATCCCATGAAGCTTTTCCAGAGAGTATGTGTGTCCAGAAAGGAACTGAATGTACGTGGCAGAAATACTTTAGAAGCTCAGAGGCAGAAAATGAAACTTAACATCAAGTATAGAACTGTTTTGAGGAAAGAGCCAGGGCTCAAAGCTCCAATCATCATTGGGACAAACACTAGTGGTCATTCTGACCGGGCCTGGAAGGTACATCTGCAATCATAAACCATAAAATAAAGACTTTGAACCCATTTAAACATACTCCACCTAAATTCCACACCAATTATAGAGGAGGCATGGTTCCATAGCCCCTGCCTGTCCCCTTTCTCTCCACCACACAGCAGAAAATACTTTATTAATGAGAGGGCAGCATAAAGCCACATTAGAACGCTTCTGTGCTTAGGAACAGCCCCAGGGGAAGCAGCCTGCCATCAGTCCTAGTTGAAGCTCAGGCCACACCCAAGAAGTACCCACAAGCACGAAAGACTCTATCTCCCTTCAATGACTAGGGTGCCTGGCCCTAGGCCTGGCCAGTTATTTAGAGAACCACCCCTTCTGCTAGCAATGATATCTAGGAGACTAGACTGCAGAAGCTCAGTTCAAAGTCAGTAGCTTGAAGCTGCCCTTTCCTCTCATCTGCCTTGGTCCCTCCTGCTAGCTCCGACAGTCTCCTGTCCACGAAACACACACACACACACACACACACACACACACACACACCAGCATCATGTCACTTGCACACACAGCCGCAGAATTCATGCTCTCGGATGCCCTGCTGCCTGAAAACAGGAGCCCCCACCTCAAAGGATTGCGCTTGGAACTGCCTCTTGACCAGATGGTGAAGTTTGTAGCTGTGGGATTCCCGTTGTTGCTGATATCCCTGACATTTGCCCAGGAATTCTCCTTCGGTAAGTTGATTCCAAGATCCCATAGAAAAGAAAGTCTAGCTATTTCATTAGTATAAGGTCTGCAGTGAGAGCTCCTACCGTCGGTTTCCTGACTTTGGGCTGGCAAGAGTAACCAAAAGGCAGAGTATGCATATGTTTAGAACATCAAAGGAATTTTTTTCATCAGCTCCAATCTTTTTCAGTTAAAAAAAACTTATAAATATGCTCTTTTAACTTCAGTATTAATGTTTTATGGTATTTCAATAACTAGAATTTTATTTTAATTCTCTTCAAGGTAAAAAATTAGGACACCACTTCAGAACATTGAATTTCTAAAGCCTCAGGCTTTAGAGTCTAAAGATTGAACAAATGACTTTTTTTCTGAGTCTTTTTCTTTCACCTTCAGTTCACTTCATTCTTTCCAAAGGATTTCTTCTCCAGCTCTGCCAGACCCCACCATCCTCCCAGCAGCCCCCTCGGCTGGGAGCTGTGGGGGACAGACAGAGGGTCATCTTCAGTCCACACCTGTGTCCCACCGAGGCTGTTGAGTGCCACCTCCCCCCACCCCCTGTTGTTTCTGTGTCTGTCGCCGTGGGATTTGCTCCTGACATGGAGTGGGGCTCCCACGGTCTGTACCGTGGTCTGTGGCTGAGTCTTGACAGAATGGTGGCGGTCAGTCAGTGACTGTGGCCAGTGCCTGTGAGCGGGACATCACCTGCCTTCGTACATTAAATTAGCCATGACATGCATGCTGGGCCCAAAGGCATACACTGCCATTCAGCTGCCAGGATAAAGTGACCAGACATCCTGCTTTTTAACAATTTAACAACATTCCCGCAGTGTTTTAAAATTAAAGTAAGTATATTACAATACTATTTTTGTGTTCTATGAAAATTTTTGTTGCTCTATAAAGACCAAATTTTTAATCAAGAACCTCCTCCCACCCCCCAGTTAATGGTGTCCCACTTAAAATCTGGTCAATTTACGGCAGGATCTTGTCACTTTGCAAAATGGGTGAGCGGGGAACTCCCTTCCCCTGCACCCTTCAGGTTCCCCAGGTGGCTTAGGTCATGCAGGAGCTATAGCGCGGTGTGGCTGGCAGTAGTGAGGTGGTGCATGTCAGAGCCCTGAGCCAAGACCTAGCCCCTCTTCGCTCTACCCTCTAATGACACAGCCGCTGCAGGGTGCCCACACTGCAACGCCTCTAGGGGCAGTGTCTGAGTCTTCTAGTCATGCTCAACTCGATTTGGGCACATATATCAAGTTTCTGACAAAACTGGAACCTGATAGGATCTAGATAACTCGATTCCATGTTTCCACCATCCCAGCTAAAAATAGACCTTGTGATTTAGATTCTAGAGAAACTTAACAAGCACACTACTTCTATTAAAGAGAAGGTGGACTTCCTGAGAATCAGGGATTCTAGCTTTCTTTCTGTGTAATTCATTTACTGTGGTTTCCATGGCGTCTCAGACTTCCACTGCTTCATTCCCCAAATGAAAGAAATACTGGGTCTCACCTCTGCTTCTCTCTGGAGAATGCTGGGATAACAAAAGGCAAGAGACTCTCCCTGCAAACTCACTTTTCTTCCATCCCCACTCACCTGCCCTCTTTCTTGACCAGGGATCAGAACTTCAGGCAAAAATGTTCTAAATATCAAGTCCAAAAGATGTCAACTCTGAAATTGATGTGATAGCAATTGTACAATACTCCTTAATGTGATTGAACTATGGAGATGAGATCCTGGTAAAATGGTTTTGGGGGAAATACTATTAAATGTGCTTGTTTATTACATATCCCAACGTGCGTATAAAGCATCAAAAATAAAACTGTTAAACAAAAAAAATCATGTCAGCTTTTTCAGGAAGGAAGCACCACCATAAACTGTAAGACCCCTGGTGCTAAGTAGAGCTACTAACAGTGCAACTTGCCTGCTTCTGTGGGCATCCAGAGACAGCTTTGAGAAAGAAGAACCTCCGGATTTCAAAGACTGAGAGCATATTTATAGGAGGCCTGAAGCAAAAACAATCATTGCTGGGAGGCACAAATGGTGACGAGTTCACTACTAACTGTAAGGTTGCCAGTTTGAATCTACCAGCCGTACCTCAGAAGAAAGTCCTGGAGATCTAATTCTAAAAGGTGGCAGCATTGAAAACTCTGTGGAGTGCAGTTCTGCCCTTAAACAGTCATGAGGCAGAAACATTGAAATATTTCCCTGAGTCATAATTGATTAGTTATCAGAAGGGAAATGGGGGTGTCGTCGGAGTGGGCAAACAATGAGATGCTTCACGTCTTAATATAGCACGACAGGAGCAGAACCCAAGAAATGGGGCCACAGGAGGGCAGTGCCTGCCAGATCCAGAGTGTTAAACATTTACACATGCCTATCCTCCTTCTTATTTATGGCTGCCTTCAATCTGTATTCCTGTTCCAGGGTCTCCGATTAGCTGCTTTGCTCCAAGTAACTTCAGTGCCCAGCAGGCTGCCTATGTGGACAGCGCCTGCTGGGACTCACTGGTTGACTACAAGCAGGATGAAGAGGGCCAATACAAGACACAGTCTCTTTGGCCGCACAAGGTAAAGCGGGCTGGGACTGTATGGCTGCCCCACAACTAAACATTTGACGAATACCTGAAACCTTACAAAGACCCAAAGAAACAACATCAGAAAGAAGGGGAAAGAGAATGTGATCGTGTTTGGTGATCTTGACACCTGATTAGAAGCTCTGTGCACATTGGTAAAGCTTGTTGACTGGCAGTATTCCATTTTAGATGATCCCTTGGATTACTTCTTGAGGAAAACCTCAGATATCAGTATCTATGGGTCTTTTCTTGTCTGATGGTCCATTTTCCCCAAGAAGAGTTCTTAATATGTAAGGAGGTTGGGTTTAGTTGGCATTGAGTTTAGTTGATAACCCTCAGGGAACTCAGCTGTAGGTCTTACGATGCTATGTTTATTGATTTAGTTCCTTTGTCCTAGGTTCGATTCTGTGCCCTTGATGGATCTAAGTGCACAATCGCTTGGGCTTACTCTTTCCAAATAGTAAAAATCTCCAGCCTTCTGCCAGGGGAGGGGTGGAGTGGCATAGTGGTTCAAAGCCACCAGCCGCTCCACAGAAGAAAGATGAGGCTACCTCTTCTCTTAAAGATTTTGTCTCAGAAACAGTCAAAGAAACCCTTCCTCTCGCTTTATAGGGGGACTACAGGTCCGAACTGACTCCATGGCACTTGATTTGGCTTTGGAGTTTGGTTTCTCCAACCTGAGTCTTCCTGGCACAAAACAGCTTCCTTGTCCCTAACTCAAATCCCAAACTTCCCTATAGTCTCCTAATTTATATATCTTATATTATGCTATTGCCCCTCAATTTTCAGCATCTGTTTTGTCCTTGTTCTCTCTACTGTTCTCTTTTCTTATAGGATTATGTCTTTTTCTCCCTTAGTCATTCTGGTTGGGTTTTACAAAAGAGTAGAGGTATTATACATGTCAAGTACAATGTTTAATCAGACATCACTCATGGCATTTTCTAGTCACAACAGTTGACAAGGCCTGAAAATGCTATAGTTTAAGACCTAGATAAATGATGTAATGAAAACCATAAATAAGGTTGCTAGCACAGAAAGTTCAAGCAGAATCTACGTGGCAACAGGTTAAAGATACTAGAGTCAGAAAATGGCTAACTTGTCTGATTATCAGGATTATTTGGAAGATTTTAAAACAAGTTTTTATGTTCTATTATAATTCTGAAAGCCGAAACAGACTCTGTAGGGGGCAAGAGTATACTTTAGAGAACCATTTCTTAGACAGGAATGCAACAACTCTGATGTTCCCTCATGGCCTGGTATATAGCTTCCCTAAGTTTGTCTCTCTTTCAATTCAGGAAACACACACATACATACCCCACATCACCTTTCACCTCTCTCCAACAGCAATGAAATATGCTTCTTGCCTCTTCTTCTTCTAATGATCATCTAATAGCTTCTGAATCTCTGGCTCAGAAGCCGTAAGTCCAAAATCAGATAGCCTGGTTGAACACTCTGGCTCTCTTACCTACTGAATGTGTAGCACTTCCCTTTCTCTGCCTGTAAAACAGGGATGCGAGTAGTGCCTAGCTGACAGCACCCTGAGGAAGATCAAATTGAACAACATATGTTAAGAATCTTGTACAAATCTTGAATGGTATAAAAAGCTTTTACAAGTAGAGTTTTTACTGTGGTCAAGATATTGGACCAAAGGTTCTGAAATACGAAAGGCATTATGAAGAAATAGATGGGAAAAAGTCCTTTATCTCAGGTAGCTAATGGTGTAGTTGAGTAGTGAAGATATATATATACAGTTTTAGACATATACACTACACAACCTGAATGGATGTAGATATCCCAAAGAATGCCAAAGTAGTACCTGAGGGTGTCGTTTGGCACCAGCAATAGCCCAGAGCTAAGGAAAAACCAATATGCATCAGGATTCAAGGAATGTTACGTGGAGAAAAGACGTGACCATCTACTTACTGTGGCTCTCAGGAGCCCTGTTAGCGCTGATGGATAAGGATTATGCTGCTAACTAGTACAAAATCACCAGCTGCTCTGTGGAAGAAAGATGAGGCTATGTTCTCCTTTAAAGATCTACAGTCTTGGGAGCCAGATAGGGTAGCTGAATAAAGAGCATAGGGGGAGACAGAGGGGCACGACTGATTTCCTCCAGCTTCAATATGGAAACAAATCTAGTTCTATACCAACCAAAGGTTGACAATATCAAGATAGAGGTCAGACATTCCTATTCTGACCCCCACCATTCCTTCCGTAGATACTTTTCTTCTCTGCTGGGTTGTACACAAAACTCAGACATAAAATGTTTAGAAAATAGTTATAGCAACACATATACAAATATGCATGATACAATTGATGTTAATAAAATGTATCTATAATGGTTAAGTAAAAAATAAAGAGTTGTAAGAGCTCCCAATAAAATGACCTTTTCAATTAAAAAGAAGAAGACAAACATTGGACCACTACTCAAATACTCCTTCAATATTGAAAACACTGTACTCTAATAAACTGGCATTCTGTGATGCTCACCTTCCCAACACAATCACTGAACATAACATGAATATATAAGCAAGTGTAGTGAAGAAAGCTGATGGTTCCTGAATATTAAAAGATACAACATCTGGGGTCTTAAAAGTTTGAAGATAAAAATGCCTTAGATAAAAAACCATATATCTGGGAAGCAATCAAGCCTGTATGATCATGATATATTGACAGGATCAGATGTCAGACCTCAGAAGACCTCAAACAATCATATTGATACAAATAATGGGAGGGGCACAGAGTAGAGCCCCAAAGTCCATCTGTAGACAATTGGATATCATCACAGAAGGGTCACAAGGAAGGGATAAGCCAGCCAGGTACAGTAAGGCACTGACAAAACACACAACATTCTTCTAGTTCATTGGTTCTCAGCCTTCTTAATGTCATGACCCTTTAATACAGTTCTTCATGTTGTGGCTACCCTTCCCCAACCATAAAGTTGTTTTCATTGTTACTTTATAACTAATTTTGCTACTGTTATAAATGAGGTGACTACTGTGAAAGGGTCATTCAACCCACAAAGGGGTCTTCTAGACCCTCAGGTTGAAAACCACTGCTCTAGTTCTTTAATGCTTCCTCCTCCCCACCCTCCACTATCATGATCCCAGTTCTACCTCATCAATCTGCCTAGACCATAGCATGTGCACTGATACAGATAAGAGCTCTCGACACACAGAATCTAGGACACATTAGCCCCTAAGAAACAATAATGGTAAAATGACACCATGAGAATAGTGGGGGGAGAAGGGGAACCAATCGCAATGATTGACCTATAATCTCCACCCACCCTCACCCCTTCAACCTAAGGTGACAAACAACAAAAACATGGATGAAGGGAGACAATGAATGGTATAAAAAAAAACAGATAATACTCTCAATTATGGGGGTTTATTAAGGAACTTACTAGTCAGGATAAGTAAACAGTAAAGATGGAATCTTGCATCCACATAGCACCCCTCCTTAATCCAGTCTCTCTCTAGTCCTCAATCTCTCAGCCCCATGAGCTCTTGGCTTCTGCTATGTGAGCCAGAAAATCTGCCGGCTGCTCTGCCTCACTGTCTGGCCTCATGGCCTCTGATCGTGTCACTGCTGCTGCTTCTGCCTGTCCCACTTCAGAACAGGATTTCACACATGGGTGCCCCTGCCACTGGAGATGGAGATCTCACATGCACTCTGCTGAAGGTTGTTCTTTGGTTGTCTTGGGATTCTCTGTCTTCTTGTAGCTAGATGGCTCGACAGAGGAAGGCAAAACTCTCTCTCTCTCTCTCTTTCTCTCACTCTCTCTCTTTCTCTGTCTCTCTGTCTCTCTCTCACACACACATCCTCTACACCTTTTGTATGGTCCCGGTCAATCATTTGTTGGCAGGTATAGAGAAATAGGTAGAACCGTAAGTAATTAATTTCATGTCACCACAGTCATTGAGTAGGTATCAAATAAAAATGGAAGTGGGTAAGAGCTAGAAGCTGTAAAAGTTGACAGTGTTAGAGCCCCTGAATGGGCTTTAAAAGTTAAATGAAGATGCTCCCCACTGGGATACATTCTCATTCTTCCCTCCCCTCTTTTCTCTCACTCTCTCCCTCCCACCTCTGTCTTTGTCCCTCTTCTCTCCCCTCCCCCACTTCCTGTGTCTCTACACAGATCCATTCTTGAGCCCAGAAACATGGAAATTCACCATCCTGCCTTTCCCACCCTCCTTAAATTCTGTGCCTATAGTAGTTCCTGCACCACAGGACCTTGCCTCTTTATGGCAGAAGAAGTCTTTTCACAAGATCTTAGCTTGGCTTAGAGAGTTGGGCTCTATCCTCAGCAAGTTCTCCTTCTGCAGGTTCTCCCCTATTCCCTGCTGGCCTTGGCCATGGTTATGTACCTGCCAGTTCTGCTGTGGCAGAATATAGCAGTGCCGCCGCTCAAGTCAGATCTTCTGTTCATCATCAGAGAACTGGACAAATCCTATAACCGCTCCATCCGCCTGGTGCAACACATGATGAAGATCCAGAAGAGCTCAGAATCCCATGTTCATGTTTTCTGGGATGAGCTGGAGAAGTGAGTGGTCTCTTTCATTCCTTTCCAATTATCCTTTAAGTTATCCTCTGGATCATACGTCTCAAGAACACAAATAAATCACCTCACTAACTTTCTATCATTCCCATGAAAAGAGGAAAGATGGTTCTCTATCCATAGTGTAAGACTGAACCACGAATAAAAGTATTAATCGTTCTAAAACATCCCTTTCTTGTCTTAATCCATGCTCAGAAAATTTGATAACTCCCCTCACACCTGTAGAAAAATTCTACCCAATATTTTTGAAAGTCTTCAACATATCATCACCAACAACCTTTTAAAACTCTTCTCTTACGGCTAGATAACTGAAACCTACCACTCTGCCTTGACAGTCTCCTCCTGTTGCCCTATGTAAGCCATCCATACATTTAATCCCTACTATACAGCTGGTAATTTGGAGTTGTGTGTACATGTGTGTGTGCACATGCTGAAGAGGAAAAAAAAGATTTGGGCACAAATAAATACCTACCAATGTGGGGCTTGCATTCCATTGAGGGAAAATCAAGCACACCATCATTGAGTCAGTCTGACTTGACCCATAGAAACCCTACAGGACAGACTAGAACAGCCCTATCCACTCACCAAGGAAGTGGATTCCCACTTCTTTTCCCCATGGAGCAGCTGATACATTAAACCACCAATCTTTTGGCCAGCAGCCAAGCACTTTTAACTATTATATATACTTGTCATGGAGGCCTGTATCACCCGCCCTCCATCATAAGTATAACATGTAATTAAATTACATGTTAGAAGATGGCAAGTGGTATTAAAAAACACAAAGCAGGATGGCACAGGGGCTTAAGGGTGGCACAGTTTTTAAAGGGTGGTCAAATCTTCTAAGAGAATGTCTCTGAGCAATGATTTAAAGCTCTCTTGTCTTGTATTTTGACACATGCCTATCCTCTCCTCTCCACCTTGCTCACCCTTCCCTATCTTTTAAAGTTGAACTCAGAGTGAAGCTTTTCCATAAGGGTTTCTGAACATCCCATCCCTCTCAGCTATCCCCACCTCCTAAGTTTTGCGACTACCTTGGTTTGTAGCCATCACTTAAGCAACACATTAAAGGCATTTTTATTTCAAATTTACATGCTTATCTACCCTAGAAGTCATATATATTTCTGTAGAAAACATTAGCTTTCAATCACTTATTTACATATTTATTTTTATAAAATGAGTGGACTGTCTGTGTAAATAGAGTACACAAGCCCAGAACTAGAATGTAGTTATTTAAACTCCCATGCATGTGATCATTTAATAAGCATTCCTGCTTCCTGAGGAGTCTTCTTCAACTAAGAGGTTTAGTCTACCTTGCGGAGCAGTGTGGCCACTCTTTTATCATGGATGATTGATACACTGCATGCATTGCACTGCCCTTGGTATTTGGGGAGTAGGTTGTGCTTGGAGAAGGCATATATTTCATGTTAGTCAAGAATTTCATGTTGGAAGCACAAATCCTTTGTTACTTCCCCCACATCAAAGGATATGGTTCAAATTAGTCCTAACCTTGCCTCCTTTCTTCCTCTGCCCAGGGCTCGGAGAAGCCGATACTTTGAATTCCCACTGCTGGAGCGCTACCTGGCATGTAAGCAGCGCTCACACTCACTGGTGGCTACTTACCTCCTGCGAAATGCCCTCCTGCTTCTCTTCATCTCCATCATCTACCTGTACATTGGCCACGTCCACCTGGGTATCTTCTTCCAAGAGGAATTCAACTGTTCCATCAAGAGAGGGCTGTTGAATAATGAGACCCATGTCCCCCATCTGATTGCATGCAGACTGACTTTCCTATCTGTTTTCCAGATTGTTAGTCTATCTAGTATAGTAGTATACACTTTACTGGTTCCAGTGATACTCTACAACATCACCCAGCTGTGTAGGTGGGACAAACAACTCCTATCCATCTATGAGATGCTTCCAGCTTTTGATCTCCTCAGCAGAAAGATGCTGGGATGCCCCATCAATGACCTCAATGTGATTCTTCTTTTCCTTAGAGCCAACACCTCTAAACTAATCTCCTTTAGCTGGCTGAGTGCCTTATGCATGTTAAAGGATACAACCAACCAGAAGCAGAACATTGACACAGTGGTGGATTTCATGACTTTATTGGCTGGCTTAGAGGCCACAAAACCTAAACACCTCACCCACTGTGTATCTGATGAACACTTATAGCTAATAAAGCATGAAGCACAAAAACTTATGATAAATAAAAATTTCTCTCTCCTTCTTCACAAGACTTCATTAGTATGTGAATACTAATCCACAAAAATGTCCACTGTGAAATAGGGCCTAGAACAAGCTCATTTCTGTTCAGTCCACTGCTGAAAATTTGAATTTCCACCCTAGATACATTGAATTAAAGCCTACATCTTAAGAAAATACCAAGGTGAGTTTCACATGTCTTGAGGTGATTCTGATTCTGTACATATTTTAAGAAAAAAATCGAGGTGTGTTTTATATGTCTCCAGGTGATTCTGATTCTGTACATCTGGGTGGAAATGCAAATTCTCAAAATGGGACTGAACTAGGATGAATCCGTTCTAAGCCCTGTATTAGCATGGCTAATTTTTGGGTGATTTAGTCTCCATCATATTCTCTCAAAGCAAAAGGGTATCAAGAAATAAAAATGAATCTTAAAGCTGGAGTTTAAAAATCAAAAAATTTGAGGGGGAGAGTAGGGTGGGGACTCAAGGCCCACTTGTGGGCAATTGGACACCCCCTTACAGGGGAGTCACGGGGAGAAGATGGGCCAGTCAAGGTGCAGTGAAGTAGTGATGAAGCACACAACTTCCCTCTAGTTCCTGAAGGATTCCTCCCCCCAACTATCATGGTCCAATTCTACCTTATAAATCCAGCTGGACTGGAGTAAGTGCACTGGTAGAGATGGGAACTGGAAATATGGGGAACCCGGGGCAGATGAAACCCTCGGGGCCTGTGGTGAGACTGGAGTTACCAGATGGGTGGAGGGAAGATGGGGTGGAGAGGGGGAGTCAATCACAAGGATCTACACATAACCTCCTATCTGGGGGATGGTCAACAGAGGAGTGGGTGAAGGGAGACATCAGGTAGTGTAAGATATGACAAACAATAATAATTTATAAAGTATTGAGGGTTGCTGGGGGGAGGGGGAGCAAGAATAGAGAGGAAAAGATGAGAAGCTGATATGAAGGGCTCAAGTGGAAAAGCAGATATTTGGAGATTGGTAATGGGACCAGGCATGTGAAGGAACTTGGCACAGTATATGTAACTATGTATTGTGAAAGGTGATGTATGAACCCCCAAAAACATTTTAAAAAATCAAAAAATTAAAAACATCACTCTAGAGTAGCAGTTCTCAACCTGTCAGTTGTGACCCATGTGGGGGGTGGGGGGATGTCTCACAACCCTTTCACAGGGGTCCCCAACTTATAACAGTAGCAAAATTACACTTATGAAGTAGCAATGAAAGTAGTTTTAAGGTTGGGGGTCACCACAACATGAAGAACTGTATTAAAGGGTCATGGCATTAGGAAGGTTGAGAACCACTGCTCTAGAGACGCTAAATCCCAAAAAGCCCACTACCAACACATTGACACCAACTTATAGTAGCCCTACAGGGGGTGGGTGAAGCTTTATGAATCTTTATGAGAGGGCTGAGCCCCAGTGGCGTAGTGGTTGTGCACGGGACTGCGGCCCACTGGGTTGGAGGTTCAAATCTAGCAGCAAGGCTGGGCCTCCTACTCCCACCACCAGAGGGCAGTGATGCCCCCCAAAAATATCTTTATGAGAGCAGATAATCTCATCTTCCTCCCTTGGAGCAGCTAGTAGATTTGGAATGCAAACTAACAGTGCCACAGAGTTCCTTAAACAACAAATAAGCTTAGTTGAAATACAAATAAGGCCTTAGGCATTCCATAAAGAAAGAAAGGTCTAAAGGCAATCCTTCTCAGAATATTGGTCCCATAGTTCTTCTACAATGCACACTGATCTCATACCAAAGAGCAAGTTGGGCAATCCAGTAAAAGAATCATAAAGATGTGAACCCCCTGGAAACTCTTGGGTGTAGTCTGAAATGCTAGCAACATTAACTGGTCCAGATTGACTTGTGGAGGTTATCAGTCTTGTCCAGAGTCCGTCTACTGGGAGCTGAAAGGTGAGCCAGAAGATAATGATAGAAGGAACAGATAATCTCCTCATGGAGCTGAAAGACAGAGAATAAGGTCAAGACTATGTACCATCATGGATGGAGCCATGAGATGTCCATGTGCATTTATTAAGAAATCCTTGAGACTTGACAGGTGAGCATACAGATGAAAACAGGAATATTGGTGGTCCAAATCATTCATTAGTCACGGTGTTAGGCCGGTTCACTCGAGAACGCAGTGATTCTCATATATGTGTAAGAAAGAACATTGTATCAAGAAGTTAAATATCAGGAAAACATCCCAGTCCAGTCCAACTCGAGTCCATAAGTCTGATACTAGTCCATAAGTCCCACTTTAGACTCACACAGCCATATGCAATGATGCAAAATGCAGGAAGATCACAGCCCAGTCAGTGCCAAGTCTTTTGGATCCAATGGCAATGGACAACTCTCCAGGACTCTGGCTGCCATCAAGGACAGCCAGAAGGAAGGTGAAAGCAGAGAGAGAGGGGGAGGCTTCCATGGCCCTCCTTTTGAGAAGGTTATGCCCACAAGGAGGGACCATTAGGCTGTGACCTGCTGAATACCACCCCTACACTATTAAATATCTTCAAGTTGAAATGAAATTATATAACCACCATAGTCAATCACAGGAAAACTTGGTGACTGTTGCTCTAATGACTGCAATGTAGAAAACCCTATGGGGTGGTTATGACTTGAAAATCAAATTGACAGCATCAACAACAAATGAAGGACTCCATTCACCAAGAGATGGGATTGGGAGCTGACTGTGGATTCCTTCACAACTCTTCATGAAATCAACTATGCCTTTAATACTCCAAGGGGACATTTACTCCCACTTCACTGAATAACACAGGTACAATTGTGAGGGTGGGGCAGGACTGTGCAGTATGTCTTTCTGCTGTGCATAGGGTCTGTATGACTCAGTGCACACTGGATGACATCTAACAACAGCCATACAAGTTATAACTGCCACTTGTAATTTTGTCCAGAGTCATCCAGCGGACATGCTTGACCTGGATACAGGCCGGATATGCCTGAACTCTGTTGCAGTTTGTTGCCTGAGGTTTGTAGTTACCTTTGTAACTGTTAACAGCCCTGCCTTTTGAAGCTTGATTGCAGACTTGTTGACCTTCACTTGTCAGTAACTATATGCTAATTGCCCAAGCTTACCTGCCCTATAAAACCGGGCTACTTCTCCCAAATAAACGAGACTTGATCAGAATCCTGTCTTGTCTCCATTTCTCACGTCTCCTGTCCCCCCAATTCCCGCTCCTCCTTCCAGGACTTGCGAATTACGGACCCGCAGGCCGGGACACATGGCGCCTAAACCGTGAGGCCTGGACACGGAGGACCCAGTGAGGAAAAGTGCTCAAGGAAGCTAGCTAGCGACTTTGGAAATCCGATAACAGAGCCACTGCGGGAGCCTGCTGCAGTTTCGGCTTTAAGGTAAGAGGGTAGAGCACTTAATAATAGGGCAGGAATCAAGTTCATATGAGGAAAATGTGGTACCGGAATTAAGTTTGCATGAGAAATATATGGTACAATTAACTGAAGTTTTAAAGATGTGAGGAGTAAAGGTTAAGAAAAAGAATTTGTCTAAGTTTTTTGATTTTATTAAAAATTTATGTCCTTGGTTCCCTGTAGAAGGGACGATTGATATTAGGACCTGGAAAAGAGTAGGGAACGCCTTGAATGATCATTATGAGGTTTTTGGAGCCAAGCGGGTTCCTGTTACTGCTTTCATTTATTGGGGTTTGAAAAGAGATTTAATTGTTATTCAAGAGGATAACCCAAAAATTAGAACTGTAATTTCCCAAGTGGAGGAAATTTTAAAATCCAGTAGTAAGCCGCCCTCTCGTTGTGAAATTCTTGTTCTGATGAAGACTTGAAGTTTGATCTTATCTCGTTACATGATGAGGAGCATAAGGTATCTACTAGGAAAGAAAATTTACCTTTAAAGTCACATTATTTTGAAAAACCTTTTGGCTATAAAGATCAAGTCCATAATTTGACTGATCCTGGAGAATTTGTAGTGGATGAACCACCTCCTGACCCTTCAGAGGCGGATTGGGATGACTTAGATGAAGAGGCCACTAAATACCGTAACCCTGACTGGCCTCCCTCAACCTCAAGATACCCCCCTTGCATTTTCCCTTTACAGCCAACTGCTCCTTTGATGCCTTCCAGTCAGGCTTGCGCTGAAACACATGTCTCGTCTCGGTCAACGTTTAAAATGAAAACTCAGTTGTCCAAGCGAGACAAGCCTTCTGGCTTGTCTTCTTTTCAGCGTTCTTGCAAGAAATTGGTTTTCCAGTGATTGAGGTTGAAGCCAATGATGACAATAGTGATGAGGATGTAGTACCCACAAGAAAACATGAGCCCTTTAAATTTTTGTTATTGAAAGAACTCAAACAGGCAGTCTCCACTTATGGACCCAATACACCATTTACTATGAGCCTTGTAGAAGCTTTTTGTGATAAATGGCTCACCCCAGGGGATTGGAATACATTGGCAAAGTCCGTCCTTTCAGGCGGAGATTATTTACTATGGAAGTCAGAATATTTCGACCAATGTAAAGATATGGCTAGAAAGAATGCTGGTACTGACACCCCATGGACTCAAGATATGTTGTCGGGGGAAGGGGATTACTCTACTTTAGAAGAA
>PVJH01028830.1:0-26810 GCA_004026705.1 Nesogale talazaci | reverse complement strand
GCTCCCAGGAGCAAAGGCTGGGCCTCCTACTCCCACCACCTGAGGGCAGTGATGCCTAAAATTAAAAAAAAAATGTACTGTGATCAACTGACATACAAGTCCACTTTTAAATTGGATCACAAAAATCAGCCATCTTGGAGCAGAGAGAAGGGGGCAGGAGGTTGGCCACTGGCAAAGTTTACACCCGAGAGACGGAAAAATCTCATAAGGAAAATGTCCTTAGTGATCTATAACTTTTAGGAGACAAAGCTCACAGGCATGACAAGTCTAAAGAGAAAAAGTTACAGCATAAACGTTTTTTCTCAGTCAAATAGCATTGAATTAAATCAAGGAGATGAAGATGGGACCCTTACTATACATATCCATATATAAAATGCAGGAAACAGAATCCATTGAAGGAAAATGTGCTTTGTCACCATCTTTCCTGGAACAGCTTTGTTGTGTGATGCTCAAAAAGAGTTTGCTCAGCACTTTCACAAATGCCTACAACACTTTTTAATCAGTCACCTCTCATGGTAAGCAATTGTGGCTCTTGAATAGATCAATTTAAATTAGGTAGCAAAGAAGAAAAGACCATTTTTCCACCGTGTAACACTTCAGGCTCTTGGAATCCCTGAATGGAACAAATAGTTAAGCACTCAGCTACTAGGTGAAAAAGTTAGCAGTTAGAACCCCTTGTAGAGGCACTGGCCAGCTGTTTTGAAAGGTTACGGCTCTGCAATCCTTACAGAGCCCATTTTACTCTGCACACATAGAATGCCATGCCTCAGAGTCAACTTGATGGCAATTATTGTTGCTGTTTGGCAGTATCAGGTAAGCCTTTTGTCATTCAAAAGCACTGATGCTAAGATGAGGCTTTCTGTTCCTGTAAATATTTATAGGGGTCTTGAAACCTCTCTGTAGGGTTTCTGTGAATGTGAATCAACTCAATGGCAGTGCGGGCTGGGGGGGGGTGGGGGGGGCCGGGGAGATTTGTTGAGGTAAGATGTTTTTCATGCCACATCAGACTGAAGAAAGACAATATAGACAATATGCTGTTCCGTTTCTTTCCTGTGCCCTGTTAAAAGCATGAGTTAAAAAATATGTCACGCTTATTGAATTAATGGATGCCACCATCCTTCTTTGACTGAGGAGACACTGCTTCAGGTAAACAGAAACAGCTGTAAAAAAAACCTTCTAAGGATTGAAATTGGGAAGAGAGGAAGCATGTATTTAGGAAAATCGAAAGGGTCAAAAATGAAATGGAACACATGAATACTGAGATCCTAGACATTAGTGAACTGATGATATCAGACTATCATATGATTTATGATGCAGGGAATAACAGAATCAAAAAGAATTCTGGAACCCTTCCTTTTGTTCATTTGGAGCTTATGCATGGGTCAAGAAGAAGTTGTGTGAACAGAAGAGGACATATTTCCTGGTTTAAGATCAGGAAAGGTGTGCATCAGGATTGTACCCTCCCACCGTAGTCGTTTGGGCCGAGGAAATCATGCGAGAAGCTGGATTGTATGAAGAAGAATGTAACATCAGGATTGGAGGAAGGCTGATTAACAACCGTGGTAATGCTTGCTTGATCAAAGTGAGTAGGAATTAAAGCACTTGTTAATCAAGGATTATAGTCGTCAATATGGATTACCACTCAATGTAAGACCAAACTCCTCATAACTGGCGAAGAGGTAACATCATGATAAATGGAGAAAAGGTTGAAGTTCTCAAGAATTTTGTCTTGCGTGGCTCCACAATCAACGTTCATGAGGCAGCAGTGAAGAGATTAAAAGATGTCTTCCATGAGGTAAATCTGCTATACAAGACCTCTCTAGGGTATTGAAAAATAAAGATGTTACTCTGAGAACTTAGGCGTGACTGGCCCAAACCACGGTCAGCCTGCCGCATCATGTGCGTGTGAAAGTTGGACGTTGAATAAAGATGACCTTAGAATGGATGCATTTGAATTATGATGCTGGAGAAGAATATTAAAAGTACCATAGAATGTCAAAATGATAATCCCATCTACATTATAAGAAGTATGGTCAGAGAGTTTCCTAGAGGTCAGGCTGGCAAGTTTTCATCTTATATACTTTGTACATATGGCTAGTCCCTGGAGGACATCCTGTTTGGTAAAGTAGTGTTGAGAGAAAACAAAGAGGACAGCCCTCGAAGAGATGGACTGACACCGTGGCTGCATCACTGAGCCCAGGCACAGGAATCCTTGTGAGGCCAGAGCAGCAACGTGTCACATTTCATTCCCTTGAACGTAGGGTCCCTCTGGGTCAGACGTGTCTCAATGACACTTAACACCTTCCTTCTACCGAGACCCTTTACCATGGAGCAAATCAATTCTTCCCACAAGAGGCCCAGCTTTCTTTTCCACCCTCTTCACGTTGTGAGTGACTGTGACAATGGAAAAAGCAGAATGTGGGCAGAAGTGACAGTGTCCCAACTCCAGACCCAGGCCTTCAAACGCACGGCATGTTCCCCTTTGCCTTTTTGCACGGATGTCATGAACTGGAGAAGGGCTGTCCACCCTCCCACCCCCAGGGGGCTTCTCGCACAGTAGCCAACACCCCAGAAAAATTATGCATGAAAGTGTCCCGAACTCAATGCATGACAAGAAGTTGAACTCAATAAGACTGAAAGCTTACAGCAGAGCTGTTGGTCAAGCCCAGCTGATTTAGTTGACCAACAGATGAACATGAAGAACAAGAATAAGCAATTTTAAGTCCCCAAATGTGAGGTGGTTTGTTACCTAGTCATTGCTGATAGACCAGGTCTGCTGGTACAATGTGCAATAAATCCAGTCCCCCTTTGCTGGTAGTTATATGGCCTGACTTGTATACTTAAGGCCAATAGTGTACTATATACCAACCCCCGTCCTTATTTCACTCTCTCCCCCACCTCTTTATGACACATGCAAAGAGGGTAACACCAGCCAGGCTTCAACACTCACAATCCACATTAGAATCCTCACCCAGGGCTTCACTGTACCCTCCCTAATCGCTTCTGAATTCTGTGATTGCATAATTTGATCCCTCGCATGACCTGGCTGAGAAGGGTCCACGTAAATGCTCTCACTGCTTTTGTCTTTCTTCCTAGATGAAGGCTGGGAGTGGGTTGGAGAGAAAAAAGAAAGAGGAAGAGAGAGCCTGGTTCCTGTTCATGTTCCATTTTAAACTGCATCCCACCTACAGCCCCTTTTGTCAGTTTTCAACTGTCACTCTTTACCTATGATTCATTGTTGCATGTTTTGTCATGCCCAATTTTGCAATTTCGAGACACTGCAGAGAAATATGCCAGGCAATAAAAAAAAAACCACGATTTTTCCTTACACAAGGAGAAGACCGATCCTGACTTTCCTAGCCAGACATGTTACAAAGCAGAAAGATTTCTAGCAATCCTTCTGGAGGGAAAAAGAATGAAAGAAAAATCACAAAAAGGCATCCATCAAGGACTCTCTCATTCTGGGAGACTTATGTCTCTGTCTTCATCCTGGTCATTCCTTAGGGAGCCTTCTAGTCACAGAAAGCAGTCTCACCCAGCATCCCTCCCAGGAAAGAGCACCTATGCTCACAGGGGCCACTCTTCCTCCTGGAAATTTCTCTACCCACCTCCCTACCGGCTGAATTAGCCCCTGGTGGCCACCCTGGAACAATTCTGTGTTTCTGGTGCTGCAGGGCAGTGATAGTTTGTGCCTGGCCAATCCTTTCTCTTTTATTCAGGGATATGAAATCAGGGATTCTCTCAAGGACTAAAATATCAGCATGTCTTCATTATTATCATCATATCTAGTTGTGCCAAAGAACTCTTATGCATCTATGTCTTTAGAGCTATCATTTAATTATCCCTGAAATAGATACACTTAGGGAAGGAAACAACATTGATTGAGTGTTCACTACTTTGCAAGTGGTTTACATACCATATTTAGTTTAATTCTCTTAACATCTCCAAAACATTTGTTTTCTTACTCCTAGCTTCAGTCCTGGATGGTACAAGCAGCTAGCATATTTGGCTGCAATCCAAAAGGTTAGAAGTTCACATCTACTCACAGCTGCCTTGGAGCAGGGTTCTACTTTGACAAACCCAGGGTCACTGGAAGTCAGAAGCAAATCAATAGCAATTGTTTTGTCTGTCTGTTTTATTCTTGTCTGAACAAGAACTAAGACCCAGAGAGATTCTGTGAATCTGCTTAAACTCAAACAGCTCTAAAGAAGTGAAACTGCTCAGAGGAAAAAGGAGGAGGACATTTCACCAACGTCAAGGGAGAGATGCAAAGAGAAAACGTATTATTTAATATGAAGCTGCCTAAGTCTGTAAGACACACCAATACCCTCTTCATTCTCTTCATATCCCTAAATATATAAGACATATTCATCTCTCATTCACTCAATCATGCAGCAAACTCATACAAAGTGCCTTTTCAGAGACTGGGCTAGGCAAACGAGGGAGGTCCTCTCCTCCCAGACAGATCCCAGGAGGAAGAGTGTTTGCTCGCAGATCACACACAACATTCTCATCAATCCACAGTGCAAAGGAACCTGAACTTCTTACTATGAGCTTCCTGTGAAATTTTGCCCCTCAGGATTCCTTGGCTCCCCCAATACTGAGGCCATGCCCAGTGTACCTTCCTCTGATCTCCACCACTGAATACTGCCTCAGGGGACCCAAGGGCAGGAGGAAACTGGTGTGTTTGAGGGGAGCTTGGGAGGGGTTCCCGGCCAGTTCTGTGCAGCAGACTATGTCATAGGTACATAGAAACAGTTTTGTGCTAATTCACCTCTGGTCTGCAGTAATGATGATGGGATGCAATCAAGTCAGATATTAACTCAAATCAGGGCCTTGTTAACGTTTTAATTAGCCTATTGTGATTGCGGGGCCTCTAACACGCAGGAGGTCCTGATGACAATCATTTCCATCGCATGATCTGACTCACATTTAATTGTTTGGGTCTGTTTTCCATTCCATATAATGCAGCAGTTCTCAACCAGTGTGCTGCGATTTCACAGGGGCCATCCGATTCACAACAGTAGCAAAATTACAGTTATGAGATAGCAACGGTCCCCACAACATGAGATACTGTATGAAAGGGTTGTGCCATTAGGAAGGTTGAGAACCAGTGATAGAGGGGGTGAAGTACCCTATAAAGAAAGAAAATACAGGTTACTTGTGCTTACCTATGAACCTGCAGCAGTGGGAAAACGTAAAAGTGTTTACTACCAATTAGCAAGAAAGCACAAGTAGGCATGTTTACTTTGCTCAACTGTGCTTGTGTGCCTCCCTGAGTACTCCTTCATGGCAGGACCTGTACATTCGGCAAGAGGCTGTAATTCTTTTTTTTTAATCATTTTATTGGTGGCTCATACAACTCTTATCACAATCCATCCATCCATCCATAGTGTCAAGCACATTTGTACATACATTGCCATCATCATTCTCAAAACATTTGTTTTATACTTGAGCCCTTGGTGTCAGCTCCTCATTTTACCCCTCCCTCTTTGCCCCCCTCACCTTTGATAATTCACAAGTTACTACTATTTAGTCATGTATTACATTGTCCAATGTCTCGAGTTCACCCACTTTTCTGTTGTCCACCTCCCAAGAAAGGATTATATGCAGATCATTGTGACTATCCCACTTTCCCTCCACCATCCCGGTATCACCACTCTCTCCACTGGTCATGAGGGGTTCATCTATCCTGGATTCCCTGTATTTCCAGCTCTGACCTGTACCAGTGTAAAACCTCTGATCTAGCCAGATTTGTAAGGTGGAATTGAGATCAAAATAGTGGGGGTGGGGTGGGAAAGGAGTAGGAAACATTCATTTGAGAACTAGAGGAAAGTTGTATGCTTCTCTCTTTTAATAATAATTTTATTTGGGGTTTTATGTTTCTTACTATAATCCATACATTCCTCCAGTGTGCTATGCACATTTGCACATATGCCACCATCATCATTTTCAAAGCATTCTTTTCCCACTTGAACCCCTAAAATTAGCTTGGCATTTCTTCCCCCTCCCTCCCCCTTCCACCCTTCCTCACAAACCCATGATAAATGAAAGATTATTTTTTCCATATCTTGCATCATCCTCTGTTGCCCCTCACCCACTTTTCCATTATTCATCTCCCTGGGAGGGGATTCTAGTTTGATCCTTGTGACCGATTCCCCCTTTCTCAACGACCCCCCCCCATGTTCCTCTAATCCTCCTGGTATCACTATTCTCCTTGTTGTCCCTGAGGGGTGTATTTATCCTAGAGTCCCTGTATTGCACCCTGTAATAGTGTGCGTGTTCTTCTCTGAACAGTGTGCATATAAGGTAGAATTGAGGTCATGATAGTGGGGTGAAGGAGACACCAAAGAACTAAAAGAAAGTTGTGTGTTTCATCAGTGCTATTTTACTCCCTGATTGGCTCATCTCTTTCCTGTGATCCCTCTTTGAGGGAATGTCCAATTGTCTACAGATGAACTTTAGGTCTCCACTCAATGTCCCTCACTCCCATTCACTTTGGGTATACTTTTATTCTGGGTATTAGATACCTGACATCTGATGCCATCAACATCTCATGATCATACAGACTGGTGTGCTTCTTCCATGTGTATTTTGTTGCTACTGAGCTAGATGGCCACTTATGTATCTTCAAGCCTTTAGGACTCCATATGCAATATCTTTTGATAACCAGGTACCATCAGCTTTCTTCACTACATTTGCTTATGCACCCATTTTGTCTTCCACAATCGTGTCAGGAAGGTGAGCATCTCAAAATGTTGGATTCTTTAGAAGAAAGTGTTCTTGTGTTACACTGCACCCTGACTGACTCATCTCCTGCCCGCAACCTTTCTGTAAAGGAATATCCAGTAGCCTAAAGATGGGGTGAGTCCCCACTCTGAACTCCTCCTAATTCACAATCATATGATTTTGTTTGTTCTTTGATGCCTGATACCTGATCCCATCGACACCTCATGACAACACAGACTGGTGTGCTTCTTCCATGTGGGCTTTGGTGCTTCTCAGCTAGATGGCCTCTTGTTTATCTTCAACCTTTTAAGATCCCAGATACTATATATTTTGATAGCAGGTACCATCAGCTTTCTTCACTATATTTGCTTATGCATCCACTTTGTATTCAGAGGTCATGTTTTGAAGGAGCGTATCTTGGAATGACAGTTTTATAGGACAAAATGTTCTTGCATTGAGGGAGTACTTGAGTGGAGGCCCAATGTTCATCTACTATCTTAATAATAAACATATAAATATATGCACATATATCTATTTCCCAAACATCATATATAAATATATTTACATATGTAAATACAGATGTTTAAACTTATACAAATGCCCTTTGAAGAGGCTTTGATTCTATAGGAAGGTGTGGTCAACTTGGGGGAGAGAGCCTGGCAGGATTCAACATCCCAGAACCCATGGCCTTGCCTGCAGACTGCACTGCTTTGCTAAGACAATGGCTACACGTTGCAGTCAGTGAAGGAGGTTTTCTCTTCCTGTCTTCAATGCCCTTCATATCATGCCAGATATCCCAGCAGGGAGCTGTTAGAGCAGAGGATCTCCGAGGGAAAGGGAAAGAAAAAAAGGAATTTGACAGTGTTTCTGACAGATTGTAAAGATCCAAGGAACAGAAACTCATTTATAGAAGCTCACGTAAAATGGAATTTGTTATAATGGGCCATAAGAATCTCATGGAATTCAATCACAGAAAGTAGAGCAGGGCTTTTGGAAAAGAACTGTTCCCTGTATACTTTTTGGTAGTTGCTGTGGGGTTCATTCTGACTTATGATAACTCCAGATGTGCAGAATAGAATTGTTTCTTCAAGACAGATTGCCACATATGTCTGTCTTCCAAGACACCCCAGACTGGGTTCAAACCATCAAACTTTTGCCTTCTAGTGAAGGGGACTTAACCATATAGGTAATGATTTACCCTGTGTCCGTTCCTGAGCCTTCCTGGTCTCTGACCTCTCCATGGTCTTGTTTTTGTGCTTCTTTCTTTTTTAAAACCTCTTCCGACAGATAAACTTCCATGTCCCACCATGCTCATTTCATGGTGGTAGCCTTGACCCTTGAATCAATCTGATTTTTAATTAAATCATTTTGGAAATTATTCACGGGCAATGCAATAGGAAATTGACAAAACAGATGCAGGATTCATATCCAGAGGGAGGTGAAGAGGCAAAAAGGTCAACCCCCCAAGGTGATATCATCAAGACTGCTGCCTGACAGACAGGTTACACTGCACTCCTACCTCCCCTCCAGAGGGTCTAGTTGGCATACACTGACTCCATCACATTGAATGACAGCCTCGCTCACTGGTTTATGCTTGTGGCTGCTTTGGCACTACAACGGTAGAGTTGAGTGTTGCAACAGACTGTACAAGGCAGAGGACCTAAATGTATGCTATATGACACTGTCAGTGAATATTTAACAGCAACTGATTACACGATCCCAGAAGGCCGTGGTTCTCAACCTTCCTAATGTCTCAACCCTTCAATACAGCTCCTCATGTTGTGGTGACCCTCTCCCCCAATGATAAAATTTATTCGCTGCTACTGTATAGCTGTCATGTTACTACTGTGAATGGGTCGTTCAGCCTCCAAAGGGGTCCTGGCCCACATGTTGAGAACTGCTGCCATAAGGGATCACTATGTTCAGCTGGTAACTTAGCAAGTCCGATTATTGTTCTGTTTGGTTGTTACCTTTTTGAAGTATCACATAAAAGATGCTTGCTCATTAGGGGAATATCACGAGGGACCAGTTAGAGTTACAGGTCCATAGTCAGGAAATGGCTTTACTGGGTAAATTAAAAAAAAATTGAAACAAAGAAAACCTCACTGCCATCAGGGTATCTGCAATTTAAATCAACCTGATAGGCCAGAATAGAACTGTCCTTGTCGATTTCCAAGACTATAAGTCTTTAAGGGAGTAGAAAGCCAGAGTGAGTGATAGTTTTGAACTGCAGACTTGGTGGTTATCAGCTCAACACAAAGCCACTTACCACAGGGTGAATATGGAGATTGTAATATATATCTGGCTGCAGAAAATAAAGAATTAACTAACATATTAACAACACCCACCCATTCTTCAAAATTCCTGAGGAGCTCATTTTTTGTTTAGAGATGGAAGACACATGAAAAGTAATCCCATCGAAGATGCATGCTTATACTGCATGTGCAGTTATTACCATCACAAAACATGCCCATTAGTGAACATTTTTAACACCTCGGGTTCATTACACCTATGCCCTGGACTTGGAGCGCAATATCTCTCACAAGGAAGGACATCTCGGTTTCCCATTTCTTGTCTGTGAAATGCAGGCCCGTTCGTATCATCAAGGGTGGCCTGCGATAGGAAAGGGTCTTTTGAAGCCACCAGGTTGCTCCAAGTGTCAGGGTTTCTTCCCAGTTCCTATGGCCATTTCCAGTCAATGCCATTTCATGAAGTCCCGTGGGAATCAAATCAGACTGCTGCTCATGAGGATGCTCAAAAGAGGCTGCCCTTTCGGAGGCAGATGACAAAGCCTTTCGCTGGAGGTCCCTCTCAGCAGGTTTTTTGGTTAGCAACTGAGTGTGGCAGCCATCGGTGTCACCCAGAGACACACACAGGGCACCATGAGTCAGAATCAGCTCCGATGACAAGTGCTTTTAAGTTATTGGAGATGGCTATTTAGCATGCAAGTCAATCTTTAAGATGTAATTCCAAAACGTCCCTGGGGCCCTAGACCGTGGCACACTCTCTTTCTAACACACAAGTATACTGAACGGAGCCAGGTACCAAGAATAACAACACTGGGCCTGAGCCCCGGTGGCGTAGTGGTTGAGTGCGGGGCTGGGGCTCACAGGCTTGGTGGTTCAAATCCAGCAGCAGCTCTCCAGGAGCAAGGCTGGGCCACCTACTCCCACCAGAGGGCAATGATGCCTCGAAACAAAACAAAGAATAACAAAAAGGTGAGTATGTCTAGTACACCCACTCTATGCCTGTTCCTCGGAAGACATCCTCTCATTAAATCCTCAAACCCTTCCTAGTGAGTACTTATCTTTATCCCTATTTAAAAGATGGGGAAGCAAAATCAAATATGCTTCTCCAGGTAAAACTGGATGACTCACTGGTCCCATTTTGCCTGGGAAATCTCTGGGTTTCACACTGAAAGTTCCATCTCCGAAGAAATCCCTCCAATCTGGACAATAACAACTGAAAATGCATCCTCAGGAGGGAGCAGATTCAGATGAACACGCAGGTTGAGTTCTGTATGAGTCCTAGTGGTGCTATTGGGTGAGCTTTGGCCTGCTAACCTCAAAGTTGGTGACCTAAACCCATCGTCAACCCTAAGGGAGGGAGATGAGGCTGTCTGTTCCCATAAAGACATACAGCCTCCGAAACCCTAGACAGAGTCACCGTGGGTCAGAATCAACCTGATGTCAATGGACTGGTTTTTCTAACTTGCTTGAGTATCTTATTCAGGGCTTCAAACTCCATACATTCTGACTCATCTATCTATAAGATTTTCCATTTCCACTGCAAAAAGACTGAATCCAAATCTTCATTTAACAGGAACCACCACCACCACCTCCCTAAAAGATTCAGAAGGAGGACAAAGTGCAAAGACTGAAAGAGAGTGGGTTGGGCAGGAGTCAATCATCAAAGAAATGCAGCTCTCCTTTGACCACTTCCATTCCCTTCTGTATTTCCAAGCAACCCTGTAATTTCATGCTTTTCACTTTACCCTGATGAAAACATGCCCCTAAGAAAGAAGTTAAAACCAATCATACAGAGTTCAAAAGAGAACCCAAACTTTTTAATATTTCCTCGGAAGGAAAATATAACTGCTAGTTCCTAGCCCAAATGTGTTATATGATCAATGAAAAATAAACAAAAAGCAACTGAGGATTATAAAGAACAAGAGATTTGATTCCACATCCATCTCTCATACTTACATCTCCAGTCCAAAGCTTCCTCATAACTCCAAACTTACGTATACAACTACTTACCAGCATTTCCATTTAAACATCTAATAGGAATCTTAAGCTTATCATGTCCAAAGTCAAATTCTCATTTATCTTTTACATATCGTATGTCAGGAGTGCTGAAGACCATTCATGGGCTTATCAACTTCCTAGGATTCACAGGGCTTAGGAAAGCTGTAACGCTCCTATCCATAGTCATTGAAGTGTATCCCAAGTCACGGCAACCCAATAGGACATAGGGTAAGTGGCCCCCGTGAGATTTCTAAAGCTGTAAATCTTTTTTGAAACAAACTGCCACATCTTTCTCCAGTCAAGCAACTGCTGGGTTCAAACTGCCAACTTTACTGTTAGCAGTCAAGCACTTAACCAATACACCTCACGAAACATGCAGCTGTGCTTTCTTAAATGGAGAAGGTATGCATTAAATAGGTCAAGTGTAAAATTTCATAGACAAAGCCCAGAAAAAAGTCAGGAACATACTGCTGAGGGGTCCCGTGTCTCATTCTCTCAGCAAGGATTTGTGACAGCATCTACAGAGGTTTGTCAGCTTGCAGAGTTGACTCAAGCCTTAACGTGTAGGGCTTTTGTTCTGGTCAGTCAGAAAGCATACATGAAACTGACCTCAGCTACACTAACTCTAGTCACAGAGGGAGGGGAAAAGAGTTCAACACAAATCCCACTGGGGAGTTACACTTATTAACTTACAGTCTAGGGTCCTATTGAGGTTTCACAATTAAATCTTAAAGATTGATTATTCAAATCAGATTAGAACTATGTTCCAGTTAATTTTCAATGGCTGGTCTTTTGAAGATAGATCGCAGTCTTTCTTCTGAGGCACCTTAGGGCAGATTTTTCGTTAGCAATTGAGTGTGTTAACCACTGGTCATCCAGAGACACACACAGGGCACCGTGAGTCAGAATCAGCTCCGATGGCAACTGCTTTAAAGTTATTAGCGGTGGTTATTTAGCATTCCAGTGAATTCTGGCACAAACCCTGACGCTTATAAAAGCATTCTTCTGAGCCAGAATAGTCTCAGAACTCAGAGCTGATCTAGCCCTAGGCGAAACCTGAAAACAGGACTCTTCTTTGGTATGTGCAGGGTTTGAGAAAATATGGGTGTTAGGAATTAAATCTTGCATTCCCCATTCCTCCTCCCCACAAGAAATGTCTAAGTCCTAAAGCATTCCCAGTAAGGACAATCCTGTTTGGAAATAAGACCTCTCTTTTATTATGATAATGAAGTCATAAAGGTGGGATGGATTTTCACTCTAATCAATTTTGAATGATACCTTATTATAAGAGGGTAGACACAGAAACAGATATACAATGGGGAAAGACTATCTGAGGGACTATCTACAAGTCAAGGGAGCATTCTACCCTGGAGAAAATACCCTGATTTGGACTTGTGATCTCCAAAACCATGAGACCATACATTTCTGTTCTCTAAAGTCACCCATGGGTGGTAGCAGCAGCACCAGGCAACTAGAACACTACAGCTGCTGCCTTCATCCCTTCCTAAACAACTTGTATTTCCCAGTCTTCACAGAGGGCACCAATGACAATCTTCTCTTTCGCCTTGCCCAAGTCAATTCAGAGTGATTGTTGACTCAACTCTTTCTCCCTTACCTTTTATCAGACTCATCAGTAAATCATGTTAGCTCTACCTCCACAATTTATTCAGAAATTCGATCATTTTTCCCACCTTGGTCCAAGTTCCTACTATCTTTCCCCTTTCTGACAGATGCCAACAAGCCCACTACAATGGCAGGCAACCCCAGGGACAGTAGAACAAAATGTTGCCAGGCCCAGCCCTATTGCTATGATGGGTTGTGGCTAGAACTGCTATGAGCCCTAGAGTTTTCATTGGCTAGCTGCCTATGTAAGCATCCAGGCATTTCTTCCTAGTTCAACTTAGTATTAACTTTCTACTAAAAGCTGTTCAGCATGCAGTGACAGACAGATGGTGGCTGTGCAAAAGGTGCACTGGATCTTAACCACAAGACTGAGAATGATGACCAGGAAAATTCTACCCCTGAACCATCACCCCTACACACGTCTCCTCTAGGTTACTGTAAGTATTCCTCTTAGACACTTTGAACATGTTATCAGGAGAGACCAGTACTTGGAGAAGGACATCATGCTTGGTAAAGTTGAGGGGGCTCAAAAGAGAAAGTTTCCTATGGAGAAGGACTGACATAAAAGCTGAAACAATGGGCTCAAACATAGAAACAATTGGGAGGATGGCTAGGACCAGGTAGTATTTCAGTCTAGGGTGCACAGGGCCACTCTGGATCACAAACAACTCATGGTACCACCTAACAACAATATATTACTGCAATAACTTCCAATGCAATCCACATTTCATTGCTGCTTTAGTGTCCACCTTCAACGTGCAAGTCAAAGTAAATCTTCTATAATGGAAGTCAGAACAGGTCACACCTTCAAAGAAACCTCTCCCCCAGATCCCCATTTTAATGGCCTGAAACTCCTGCCTGTCTGACCTCTTAAGTACATTTCTGATTTCATCTCCTTCCTCTCTCTGACAATCACTCCTCACCAAGCCATACTGGCTATTTCCTTGGTATTCAAATAGATAGAGAACATTCCTGAGCAAGGACTGGGAATGTGTTGTTTTGCACTCTTAAAATGCTCTTTCCCCAAATACTTACATGTTTGATCTCCTCACTGCTTTGGTGTTTCTGCACAAATGTCACCAAATATTTATTCAGGTAGACCAGAGGTTCCCAAACTTATATGGTCTACTGTGCCCTTAAAAAAAAAAATTCCTCATGACATCCCTAGCAATGAAAACCTTTTGTACTCCAGCCCAGAATCTAAGATAAAGTGTAGGTATCTGATCTTACAATGCCCTTGAATCATTCCACACACGATCGGTGGAGGGGTGGGGTGCCCACTTTGGGAAACTATGAGGTATTGCATATAAAATAAAATCATTCCTACCCTGACTTGACACAGTCCTACACTGCTTTTGTGTGCACGTTGATGACGTATTTACCTTACCTCATATTTACTGCTCAGTTGATTGTTGCCTCCGACCATTAGAATATGAGCTTCCTTCCTGTAAAGAACTATGTTTGCTCACTAGTCTGACTTCATCACAGCCAGTTACCATCAAGTTCATTCTGGTTCAAGGTGTCAGAGTAAAACTGTGGTCCATAGGATTTTCAACAATGAACTTTTCCAAAGTAGATCACCACTGCACTTTCCTCCCAAGGCATCTCGGGGTGGAGTACAATTCCCAACTTCTCAGATAAAAGTCAAACGTGCTAACTTTGAATGACCCATCCATTCCTGCTGGGACTCCCAGGTGTCTAGAGAAGTTCCAGGCGCATAGTTTGTGTAAAGATAACAAGGGTTTGATAGAAAATAAATGTCTAGAAAATAGTGATGGCAACCTCTTACAAATATGCTTGATATAATTGATGCATTGATTATTATAAGTGTTGTAAGAGACCCAATAAATGTTCAATAGTTCATAAGGGAGGGAGGGGGATTGTGAGAAGCTGATCCCAAGGGTTCAAGTAGAAAGCAAATGTTTTTAAAATGATGATGGCAACAAATGTACAAATGTGCTTGACACAATGGATGGATGGATGGATGGATGAATGGATGGTGATAAGTTGTATGAGCCCCAATAAAATGATTTAAAATAAAGAAATAAATAAAATTTTAAAAGATTTATAGAGGACAGACTGGCAGCATCAGCACCTAGTCAGGAAAGCAAATAGTGAGGCCCATTTTAGGCATACTGAATCAGAAATCATAGAGATAAAAAGCCCACTAATCTGTATTTTAAAACCATGGTAGTGGATTTTGATACAACTAATGTTGAGAACAGAGCCACTAGTCTATGGGCTGCTAAGAACATGCATTCCCCACCCTGACATGCTCAATCAGAATCTACATTTAACAACATCCCCAAATGCTCAAATGTAGATTCTGATTCAGCTTATCTAGGGAAGAAATGTTTGTTCTTTGGACAGTTTGTGGCTCTTTTGAGATTCTTTACCATAATTCAAATGCATTGATTCTCAGCAATTATCTTAGTCCATCTCTAACTTTCCTATGCATATGTGATAATTGAAAATCCCATGGCTAACAGCACATTCCCTTACAGAAGGATCATAGGGAACAGATGAGCCAGAGTGCAGTGTAGTAGTGAAAAAACATACAACTTTCCTCTAGTTCTTAAATGCTTCCTTGTCCCCACTGTCATGATCCCAATTCCTCCTTACAAATCCGACTAGACCAGAGAATGTACACTGGAACTGGAATCATGGGAAATCCAGGAGAGACGATCCCTTCAGGAATAGTGATGGGAGTGTCGATACCAAGGTGGAGGGAAGGCAGGGTAAAAAGGGGGAACCAATTATAAAGATCTACAATTAACCTCTTCCCTGAGATATAGACAATAGGGAAATGGGTGAGGCAGGGTAAAAAGGGGGAACCAATTATAAAGATCTACAATTAACCTCTTCCCTGAGATATAGACAATAGGGAAATGGGTGAGGCAGGGTAAAAAGGGGGAACCAATTATAAAGATCTACAATTAACCTCTTCCCTGAGATATTGACAATAGGGAAATGGGACATTGGACAGGGTAAGATATGACAAAATAATAATTTATAAATTATTAAGGGTTCATAAGGGAGGGGGAGCAAGGAGGGAGGAGAAAATGAGGAACTGATACCAAGGGCTTAAGTAGAAAGCAAATGTTCTGAGAATAATGATGGCAACAAATGTACAAATGTGCTTGACACAAGGATGGATGGATGGATGGATGGATGGACGGACTGTGATAAGAGTTTTATGAGTCCCCAATAAAATGATTTAAAAGAGAAAGAAAGAAAGAAAGAAATTACTATGGCTTAGGTCATGATCACCTTAGTCTGCAAGACTGCATCATTACTTTTAACACTTTACAGAGGTCGTGTGCAGCAGGTGCAAGAGTCCCATGTAAAGATACATCTGGCGGGCTCCTTAGAAGTGAGGGAGGGTGAGACTTCCTCCTGAGTATGTGGACAGGTGATCAGGGAGACCAATCTCTGGAAAAGGACATCTTCCCTGTGAAAGCACGAAGGCAGTCAGGAGGAGGTAAACTTTCCAAGAGTTCACAAAAGCACCGGCAACATAGCAACTGTAGAGACGGCAGTGTTTCTGCCTATTGTCCCTGGGGTCAAAGTGCATCAGAACTGACTTGATAACACATGACAGTAACAAGGGTAGAGGTGTGATTTGTCACAGGGTGGTGGTGTGAGTGTGCACCTGTGTCTGTCAATTGCCATATTGGCCCTGCTCTCAGCCCTGGCTGAAGGTTTAGCTGCACTAGATAATTATACCTTACACTCGTTATCTGCGGATGCTGAAGATAAAGATTGAAGAAACTTCTTGGGGTGATACGGCCAGTCAGTGCAAAGCCTGGATTATGACCAGAAGTGTGGCTGGTTCCTGAGGCTGCAGTTCAGCCACCATCTCAGGAGAGTCTCCTCTGAGACCCTGTTTTCCTTTCTGACAGATTCCCCTCCTTCCTTCAGTGGAGGTGGTCTCCTCTAGGGGCAAATAGCTTTTCAGAGGGGTCGCCAGAATGAACCAAACACTAAATCGCAGGCCACCTCCTCCGGGGTTTGTTCTCCACCAATCAGAGCTCCACACTTAAAATCAAGCCAGCAGAAAATCTCCTCCCACCAGGTCTGTGGGGCTTCCATTCAGACTCCCCTCCTCACCCACCAAAGGCACCCATGGGTGTCCATCCTGAAGAGAAGGCAATACACAGAGACTGGCTGGCCTCCACTGTCTCATCCTGGCCAACCAGAAACAGGAAGTGCTGGTCCAGGGGGAAGAAGCCACTGTGGAAATTCCCAGGAAAAAAAGCTCTTAGAAAGCTCTCATGCCCTGGCTGCCTAGAGTGAGCACAGCTATTCCTTTTAAGGTGCTTTCAAATTGCTGCACCCTTTCCTGGCTTGGCAGACTCCGCTCTTCTGGAGTTCTCCCCTCTCTGCACCCTCCATTCTCACCTTTACTGCTCTTGGTAAAGCTAGCAGGAAGAGGCAGCCTAATTGGGATAGCTTCTCCCTGGAGATTCAATAACCAGAAGGACAAATAAAGTTCAGGTTCTACCCTGTTGCTCTCAGACAAGCCGACTGCTTCATTTCCTTCTTAAAATTCAGCACCGCTTGGAATGTTTTCTGACACACCAGGCAATCTCTTGAGGTTTTAAAAAAAAATGGCAAGAGGAAATTGGCTTCACAGACCTAGGAACCTAATCCTTTTATTTATCTAAATGCTAATAACCACAGTCCAGCAGACCAAGAAAGGAGACAGCAGGTGGGGAAGGACTGATAGGTCTACCTTCTGCCCTCAGCGAGGGGGAAGCCAAAAGGACCAGGCCTAAGTGCACAGCCTTTGCTTCTTGGGGTGTGTCCACTGGAAGACACACAAAGAGAGATGAACCTAAAAAGGAAATTTATTCCAGAGAGGGATTCCAAGTCCTAGCCACCCTATAGGAGGGGATAGAACTGCCCCTGAGTTTCTAAGACCAGAGCTTTTTAAGAGAGTAGAAAAGCCCTGTCTTTCTCCCTGGAGTCACTGGGAGTTTCAAAATGCTGCCCGTCTCCTTGGCAGCCCAAGGCATAACCCACAAGCCATCAGGGATCCTAAAAGACAGGAAGGGGCTTTCTCTCTCAGTTCTCATGACCATCAAGTTGCTACTGACTCGTAGTGTCCCTATGGGGGAGGGGAAAATGGCTTATAAGACCAGAAAGCCTTCTCTTTCTCCCACGGTCTGCCTGGTGGTTTCGATCTGCCGACCTGGTGGATCGAAAGCCAACGTGGAACCTCTGTGCCACCAGGTAACACCCCCAAGGTGAACCTCAAAAGGGGTAGAACAGAACAAAATGCTCGACTGGGGTCCTGGAGACATGTCCCACTTAGCCACCGGCAGGCACATACATCCATCACCACTCAGTCTCACCCGATGCAGGAGACAGGACTGCATTTCTGGCTATGCTGCAGTTTCTAGGAGCTCTGGGTGCACAAGGAACACTCACCAGCTAACCGAAAGATCCGTGGTTCGAACACCCCCAGCTGAGCCTTGGGAGAAACATGAGGCCTTGTGCCACCACTAAGATTTACCAAACCCCTAAGTGACTGTCATCCAGCTGATTTTGACTCCGTGTGACTCTCTCTAGGATTTCTGAGGCATTGGAAATCATTACAGGAGCAGACAGCCTCACTTTTCTCCCATGGGACGACTGGTGACCTTGAATCTCCCACTTTGAGGTGATCAGTGCAACACTTTCCCAACAGCACCACCAGGACATGAAACCCAATGGCACAGTTCTAGTCTGTGCTGTCGTGATGCTATGGTTAGGAATTCATAGGAATGGACTCGTTGGCAGTGAGCATTGCCATTTCCACAGTAGAACATGGGTGGTGAAGAAGAGCAGTTTCTGACTATTTGTTGAAACCCTCTGGGCAGACCTTGATCCGGGGCTCAGTCGGAACATGGGAGGTTTACAAATGATCGTCGCTCATGCTGGAGGTTGTGAACCTCTGATGGTGAAAGGAACAAGATCGTGGATGTAAATCCCTGATGGCTGCTTCACAAGCATCTTTCTTCCTGACCTTTTTTGCCTGTTGGTCATCCCTTCTACCAGAAAAAGAGAGAGACAGAGAGAGAGAGAGAGAGAGAGAGAGAGAGAGAGAGAGAGAAATCATTGTCTAATAGGCAGGTCAAAGGTCTTGAAGAAGTCCAAATTGATGGTCAGACTGGCTTTGGGGATTCTGTGCCACTTGGCCTTTTTTCTAAGTCATCCACCATATCCCATGACAGGCAGCTGGCAGCGACTGCCGTTAGCAGTGGGGCATGTTATTGAAATCTCAGCTGATGTCAGTGAGATAACTAAAAAGGATAGTGCACACATAAAGAATTATTATTAGACCTAGTAAGGAATTGGGGATATGTTTTCCCCAAAGAGAACACAGCAGAATCGTGCCTCTAAAATTAGATGCTGAATTAGCTTAAGAAATAAGAAGTTTAAATCCAGTCATGATAACTACTTACTTACCCCATCACCTAGCTGATGGCATCCAATTATAATATTCGTAAGGTTGGGGAAAACTGCTCCCTATTTATAGAATCCTAATAGAGTTTAAAATATGATTCCTGTTCCAACAGCTGACACACGACATTCTTCATTTTCTATACCAACTTACATCAATTCCAGATTCCTGAATTCTCGATTTTCCATAAAATTCTATAGCCATTTGGAGGGGGGAAATATGCAACCTGAACACAACAGCCTCATGAAAGCCCAAGGTTTTCCCAACCTCGTAACTCTCAAGCAGAGAAAGAAATAAAAAGCAATGATATCCTGCAATGACAAATGGATTTAGGTCTTCAAACCCCAGCTGTGCTTAGGCTAAGCATCAGGAAGCATTGATCATCCCTTCATTTGAAAAAGGCAAAGTGAAAAAAAAAAAAAGAAAAAGGCAAAGTGTGGTGTATGCCTGGCTTTAGTGATGCTCCATGCCTTTGCTATTTTTAGTCATTTGCACTAATTTGTGTGGGCAGTTTTAAGCACATTTGCATTTCAGGTCTACAACCGCAATGGCAGCACTGTTGATGGCTAAGTTTGGCATATTTCACACATCCTACCCTAGAGTTGTAAGGGGCGACATGGGCATGGGCAGGGAATGCTGGAAGCAAAAGGAAAAGTAGTCAAAGATGAGTCCTGAAAGACCTGCAAGAGGGAAACACAGGGCCTAGAGCAGGTGCTGCCGGAGCTGGCGTAGAGAGAGCATGTCTCTCTGACAGCAGGCCCGGGGAGACAGCAGAAGGCAATGAGGCAGAAAAAGAAAATCCAGCCAGGTTCAGAGAGCCCTAACTGGTTCACAGCTGAGAATCCTGTGGAGCAATACTAGAAGGAATAAGTGCAGTGAGAGCGAGCACACACCAGAGACCCAAATAAATTCTATCCACGCCTGCAGAGGCAAGGAATGGATCGTTTCTCTTATTCTTTTATTCCTACCTCTTCCATATGCAAATATGTTTCTGAGAACAATCTCTCAAGGTTCCTATGATGATTGTATATGCAGCTAGCTAGCTAGATAGATGACTGATGGATGATAGATAGATGACTGATAGGCAGGTAGATGATACATACATACATACATACATACATACATAGATCTTCTCTATCTTCTCTTGTGCTCAGGAAGAATTAAACATGGAGCAGGCTGTAATTTCAGTTACATTGTCTTCAGGAGAACACATGAACCAAACACATGAACTATGACCGAAGGGAAAATGGGATCTGAGAAAATAGGCTAATTCCTCCAAAAGCCACATCTTCATGAGCCAGGTCAGATGAATTGTAAGAAAAAGAGAAAGAAAGAAAATGAGATTTGATGCCAGTACAGAGCTGAGGTGTCCCACTTTGTAGCAATGCTGACCCAGTTCACTTGTGGGTAGCCTCCACCCCTAATGCCGAGTGCTAGAATGGAGAAAAATAGCCCTATGTCTCTTGTAAGACTGGTAAGATAGAAAGGAACTACATAAGTAAATTCCCTTCAATAGAAAACTATCTTGGCCGAGTCCCAGTGGCGTAGTGGTTGTGCGCGTGACTGCGGCCCACTGGGATTGAACCATTTCCCCCCTGAATAACTCAGCTCTATACAAGAAGAGTGAAGATCTGAAAGATAGAAAAACTGGAGTCGAATTAGAAAGAAAGGGGTAAGTTGATATGAGAAGGCAGCGAACTATGAACACTATATTAAAAAAAAAAAGCCCACACAAAAACAACGAACAGAGTTGTCATCAAGTCCACTTCATCTACAGATCTATGGCCACCACATGGATGCCTACATAGAACAGTACTCCACACGATGTCCAGTGGCCAACTGTCCCAAGGTGCTTCTGGGTGGGCACAGCCTTTTGGTGAAGCAGCCGGGCATGCTGACTCTCCACATAAGCCAGGGACTCCCTTCCACAGCATAGCAGCTATTATCATCTAGAGCCAAAAATGCATTCCAAAAAAATGTTGAATAACTTTTTCAAAACTAACAGCTCTCAGGGAACAGGATTGCACAGCGTGGCAATCTGATGTCATCTAAGACCACTATTAGTCTTTAGCCTCTAACCCTTCTGTGGGACGCATGAGGAGTGCATCAGCTGTTAGTCCTCAAAGAGCAAATATCAGTGTCCTAGTGCTTTTTCATGTCTAGTTCCTTGTCATCAGGGCTTTGGAAAGTAAATGTGATAAAGGAAGCAAATTTCAACTTCCTTGAGTAATCTGGAAAAAGATGAGGCCAAGGGTAAGACATGCACACAGGCCAAGACACGCAGCCAGGCCAGGAAGAGTTGGACAGGTGTGGAGATCAGGGTACCTAAGACTCAGCCACAGCCAAAGAGTTGGGGGAAGTAGCCCTCATCAACATGAAACTCATAAAATGAGGGCGGGAATCTCAAGTTCTCAACGGATTTTGGATGATCATATCTAAAGATAATACAATGATTAGGCATCTGTGAATGTAGTCAGGTGTTCCTCGAGAAACAGACGTGATCACCTGCCCCCAGGAAGATGACCATGAGGAAACGCTATGAGCAGTTCTGCTTTATCAGGGCATGATTTTGAGTCATCGTTGGTAAGACAACTCTTGAGAGCAACAAAGGAATTTTGTAATTCCTTTGAGACTTCCTCAAACCCAAGTTATGAAACAGGCACTTACCTTTCAATACGCAAAACCTCTCATTGGAATTGCATTATTAAGAAGAGACTATGACGAACATCAGAGTCATGGACACAAAAGATTAAATAATAACATCTCTGCGGGATTCTTTTATCTCCTTGGCAAAGTGGAACACTTATTTCTACATTAAGGACACCAACACAAATATAAGACTAAATACAAAGACCTATCCTTGAAAACCTCACAGACAATATTGTCTCCATCAACCCGTATGTTTTCTGAATAAACTTTTCTTTTCTCCCCTCCCTAATTCTCTCAGAGGCTCTGTGTTCTTGGGCCTGAATTGACCCACGTTAACCTCTCAAAGCACATAAAGAACCCATGCTGCTTCCCCATAATCTTACTCGAATGTAAAATGGCTACTATTTCTTCTCTTGAGTAAAACTATTTGTATATTCATATCCCAGTAAAGCAATATTTGAAGTAAAATATTGAGCTGAGAGGTTCTGGCTAATTTATGTCATGGAACCCCAACTCCTCTTTAACTTTCTGGGAGCATGCAAACATCAGGGGTAGGTAGGAAGGATTCTAAATTTAAATTGGCCTATAGATTATTCTCCTACAATTTCACTTCCATCCTGTCCCCTACCATTCATAGAGGCACAAGGGCATGCTGTTCTGCTTCTGCCCAAGGGTAGGGGTTTTACGGAAAACATTCAAGAGAGAAAATAAAGGGTGGTTGCTTAGCCTTGAATTTCAAAATACATTTCTGAGGTCCTTGGTGAATACGGGTACTTTAAAAGAGAAGGCTTTCTATGCAAGAACCTGGGTGTTTTAAGTAGCAAAAGAAGAAAGGTTTTGTGATCAATAATACATTTGGGGACGATGAGCTAGCTACCCTGCTTTGAAAGAGTACAGACCAGCTAGCATCTGTGTATACAAGGATGTGTCAAGAAGTTTGTAGAAAAATAGCATAAGTTTTTAGTTTGATTTTTTTCCCCCACAAACTTTTTGAAGTACCTTTATGGGGGTTGGGAAAGAGGAGAGGGGAAGTGAGTAGAATTGGTGAGGATGGAAGACTAATAAGAATGGTAAGACCAGCAAGAGCGTTGGGGTGTCAGAATCTGCCTGAGTTGTCAACATCAGAGAATTATCAGGCAGAGTTGAATTAGTGTCGACTGGCCGTCCGGTTGCCAGTGGAAAGTATTCCACACTATCCCCCGCCCCCCACTCTGAACCACCTATGCTTCACAGGTCATTAGTTAACAATGCTTACCCTCTTCAGCCAGGAATGAGCCTAGCTCACCTAACAAGAATGTCATCGTTGGATATCCCTTTCCCCACCAACGTTTGCTCAATCATATCCGAATCACCTCATAGATCCATTGACTTTGCCAATAATCCAGTGCAATCAAGTGCCCCCAAAACTGAGCATAAATCTCACCTTGATGCCTAGAAATTGCTGATGCTGACTGTGGGAAAGACAATGATAGGATGGCGGACAGACTTGAGATCTCTTCTTAAGCCTTTCTATAAGTAGACTATACTGCCTTCTCCCTTCTCTGTTGTTGGCTTCTAGTCTTGGTTTATTTAGAACAAAGCCCAAACCTTCACTTTTAATCTGAAATGTATCAGTCCTCTATCAATAATATAATTATTTCCTTCTGTTGCAACAGGTGTTCCCAGGACTTGAAATAAAAGACTTGAGAATCCTTCAGTTGTAAAATAAATTGCAATATGGACACTAAACAATCCAACTAGATTCCTGGTGGAAGTCAGTATACCCCACCATGGGAAAATCCTTAGAAACTCCTAGGGCCTCTCCTGCAATGAGACTACTAATGTTCACAGGAAGCTTAATCTTCCCTTAGGGAAAAAAAAAAAGGAGTTGGGTCAGATGGCCCCTATAAGCTATGATTTCTAGTGATGACCCCCCCCCCAAAAAAAAACAAACAAACTATGATTCTGTGATTTCCAGTTTTTGGATACATTCTAATAGGGATATTTTACTTTCATTTATTCTTAGCTAATTGGCAGTCACTAAAAAGATAAGAGAATACAGAGGAAATAAACCCACATCCATTCCAACTCCTCCCTCCGTCACTATTGATAACAGAGCCAACAGAATTCCTATGGCATTGGGCCTCTTCTGTGCTTTGGCAGCTTGGCTACTTCCTTCCTACCTGACTGGAGGCCCTTATGAGAAACCAAGAAAACAGGAATATAAACTAAAGGGTAACACTCCTCATTAATTTGTCACTGTTGGATTGAAAGTGAGGTATGTGGGATTTCTCTTCTTGAATCTTTGCCATGCCTCTGATATGGGATAAGTCCCTATGTCCAAAATCTGCTCAGTTTGGGGATCGTCTATGATTCTCTAGTGGCTCTTGCAAGTGATATGACACCCCCCGGGTTTCTAGGAACTAGTCATTAACTGGGTACCACTGGGTGCCATTAAATGAACATGTTTACAGCAGCTCTCCAGGAGCAAGACTGGGCCTCCCACTCCCACCAGAGGGCATTGATGCCAAAAAAAAATGAACATGTTTATTTAGCTAACCCAGTGTCTTAATATTTTATATCAATTTGCAATATCTATTGGGAATAGTAAGACTTGGCAATTCCTTAAACATTCCATAGAAAGTGCCCTACTTCTCAGGGCATTCCCTGTCCCTGTTCTTGAGCCCCACCTTGCTCCATTCTCTGTGCAATTTTCCTGTCTACCCTCTGGAGATAGTTGCGCTTATAAAGCCACTTGTGAAATCACATATAGAAATCATACCCTTGTAATCCCCAGAGTCCTTGAATGTACTAGACTCTCATAAAATAAAATTTAGCAAATTTCCAGAAAATGCTGATGCTTTTATATGCTGGAGAAACATGTCCTTATTTGAACAGGACCGGAAGCTGTTTGCCCAGGAACAGTTGCCAATTGATGCTGACATCCCCCAGAATGTTTGTTTGGAAGAAAGAAAACTTAGTGGAGATCAAAGCAATGCTTCAAAGAGGAGACTTTTCTAAGAAGACCAGTGTTTCCAGTCTTCTAGAATCTATCACACCCACCTCTCCCCCAAATTACTTTGTATTTTATACATCCACAGATTGTGGTCACAACTGCATTCCAATGTAATGAAGTATTAATCGATTCTTCTAACCCCGAGAGTTCTTACGAGGAACAAAATAGATTACTCAACATCTACTCTTTTTCTGGTGGGTAAGAGTATGCAATGACTGACCCTGGATTCTTTCAAGGTTTGAAAAAAAAATTAAGAATACCTATTATTTTAGAGGGTACATATATCTGGTACAAAAGCATCAGTAAATACCAAAACACTGGAGGGGGGGAGAACATAGCAGATTTGGTCCGCTAGGCAAAGGAGTCATATCCCCCAAAGTGTTAACAGATTCAGTTCGGCTATGCATGCCACTCATCGATTGGACCAGTTTTGCTGCTAATGATCCCATCCAGGATCCCCACTGGCCATGTCTTGTCATAGCCCCTCCCATCTGTAGCCAGGTGGTCACTCCTTCCTTGTCACTGATGGGTCACTTTGCAAAGTTGTTGTTAGCTGCCATTGAGTCCAGTCCATGCTGGGAAGTTTGTTTGCACAGTTTGGGTTTCAGTGCTTCTTGGTTTTATCTGAAGTGATGCATTGCTTGCAAGAATACTACCAAAGTGATTTGCCTTTCTCATTATGACATGCCAGGTTGGGTAGGGTGTCAATATGGCTTATAACTGGTGACACCATTTTGATAATCTGCTAGGTAAGATGGTGCCTGCCAGATTTGTAGTTTATAGTATGGGAAGTTAGCATTAATCACTTCACAATTGATAAGAGTCTTGGGGAAGATGGCATACATATGTGTGGGTATGGCGGTCACATAATCTCTTGAGCCTGTCACTCAGGTCATAGTCAATAATGCCTCTGTGTGGGTCTGACCTTCCCCTGAGGATTCTAGGAACTCCTATCTTCCTCCCTGGAGGTGGGACACACGCTCTTTCTGTTTGACATTTCTATTGACAAGCCACATGGAATTATGCTGATGGAAGCCAGAACCCTGGAGCTGAAACAGCCACTTACAGCCCCATGCCAGTGCTGAGATGCTTCCACCACCACTGAATTCACAAGACTTTCCACTCACTGTCCTGTGATCTTCCTGAATTCGGCACCATTGAATATGTTGAGTGAGGCTAAAGAGGAATTTAGAGACTGGCATCGAACATAAGGACTAACATCAGACTCACGGACTTGATCTTGACTGAGCTGGTATATTTTTCTTAATATATAATTGCTCATTTATATAATGCCCTCTCATATATCTTTGAGTGTCTCTGGATTTATTTCTCTAGTTAACCCAGATTGATATATATATAATCTTTTATCTTATTTTCCTTTTCACTGTATTTTCTTCATAACTTTTAGAATTTAAATTATCTGCTCAAATTCACATAACTAAATAATAATTCACATCTCGATGCCCTTTCTATTAAGCCACTGGGTGAAAAGTTGAACACTAGTTTATTATCCACCTGTGTCTTCAGTACAGGAAATTAGCTGGTGATATCTACTAAAGTAAGATGGGGGGAAGATATTTTAAGACTCTGGCTTTTCTTCAATTTCCCTCCATTAATTTTAGCTTCTATCGGTCGCTCCAATCTCTCTGGATGAAAGAGCATCCCTTTCCCCACATTTGCTTCTTCCTCTATTGCTGTCACTATAGACTCACATATTTGTTTTATTCTCTAGTAAGAGCACCTGGATGGTACAATTGGTTAAGCACTGGACTAGTAATTGAAAACTTTGTTGCAACTACCCAGAGGCTCCTTAAAATACAGGCCTGGCAATCTGCTTGCAAAAATTCACAGCCTTGAGGATCTTGTGACTCCATAGCAGCTAACAGCATGAAAATGACATTCTTTTTTAACTATTTGGTTGCTTTATTGATCCAGCTTTGGACATTGGGAACTTTGGGGTTCTCTATGCCTTTTTGGAACACTTCCCTCAAAGAATGAGGTGCTTTTTTGAATACTTTCCTACCTTTGGGAGCTACAAAGTGCTTCTGGTGTCATTCTGCTATTCTCCCCAGGGGAAAGGGTTCCTCACACTCGCAGTTTCTTCCCCCAGCTGCAATGA
>PVJH01028829.1:0-26791 GCA_004026705.1 Nesogale talazaci | reverse complement strand
GCCAAGGAATCGGGAGGAGAACATTCGTCTCAGTGTGTGTGGGGGGGGCGGGGGGGGGAGAGGGGAGCACAGCACAGACTTTGGAGTGAGAACTTGGACCAAAGAACCTCAGCTTCTTTCAAAGAAGACATTCCAGTTCTGGGTCCATCTCTGTTTTGCCATGTGACCTGCGCGTGGTTCCCGCTCTCTCTCCATGACCTAGATCATCCCCCGAGGCTCTTCCTCTTCTCAATTCCACCTACCTTGCTTCCAGCCTTCACACCTCCCCCTCTGCCCACTCCGGCTCCGTGCCATGCACAGTGCCTGCGCGAGCCCACCCAGCACTGCCCGCAGGTGTGAGGCAACTTCTGTCGACCGTCTGTTCCTAGAAGCGCTGTGACTCAGAGCCCGGGGGACACGTCCCCCTCTGACAGGTGGAGAGAGTGAGGTGTGGGGGAGGAAAGCAGCTGCTGGGGCAAAAAGCACCCCTACACACACACACACACACACACACACACACACACACACACCTCACCTTACAGTCTCCTGCTCTGCATGTTCAGCCTCCCTGTCCAGTCAGCCCAGAAAAGCTTCCAGGCCCCAAGGGCAGCCGCAGAGGCAGATGCAGACGACCACCGGGAGCAGGAAACAGCACTTTCCCACAGTGCCTTTGCTCAGCAGCCTCCACCTCTCCCTGGATTTCCCTCATGTCCCTGCAGGCTATGCCTTGCGGCCTCACCTGTATGCAAGGGAAGGTGAGGCGGAGAGGGGAGCCGGAAGTTAGTGACATGTCAGAAGTCAGAGGGTCAGTCAAGAGGGAAAGGGACTTGGACCAGAACCACCTGTTCAAGCCACCCGCTGCCCTCTCCTGGGGGAGGTGCTGGCGCTCCTCGGGCAGCACCCTGAGCCAGGATGGCAAGCCAGCGAGGCTCCAAGTCCTGCTGGGAGAGGAGAACATTAGTTGGCCTGGTGCTCTCTCCCCCTCTGACTCTCAGGGGTCTTTTGGAGAGGTCGGAGACCCTCACTGGACCTCCATTTCCCCATCTGTAAAATGGAAGATTAGCCCTTCTGGCACCACCGTTCTGGGGTTCCATCATTCTTAGACCCACCCACCCTGCCTCCAGGATTCCATCAGGGCAGCCATGGAATCTGCCCTTCCCAACTTCTCACCTGCCTGATGGGCCCCTGGGACAAGGAAGATGGGGGTCCTGTTGAACAGATGAAGGTACAGAGAGGCTGCGGCTCCTTCACCCAACTGGAAACATAGGACGGTGCTCGCTCAGAACTCCCACGGAAAGTCAGATCAGCAACCTTCAGCCACAAGCTCCCTGGTGCCTCTCTGATGGAAACCCCATGGCTCCTGCACACTCCCGGCCTCTGCCAACAGAGGGGCAGTCCTTGGTTCTCCAGGAGAGAGACCAACAATCGGGGGACGGGGGGTGGGGGGCGGGGAGGAGGGGGGGGTGAAGAACATGTGGGCAGAGATGGGTAGAAAGGGGCGCATGAGAAGAAAGGAGTGGCGGCTGCAGACCTAAAGGAGGTGGCCCATCCGCCCTGGAGAGAGGCCCTGCCTGCCTGAGGAGCCTCACTTTGCAAACACTGTCCGTGAACAAGGGGCAGATGTCTAGTCCCATTTTCCAGTTGGAAACACTGAGGTTCTGAGACATTAAGCAACTTGCCCAAAGCAAGGCCACGCCAGAGGCCAAAGGTGCGGGACATCCAGGAGCTAGGGAAGTCCCCAGGCAGGGAGCCCTGTGAGTCAACCATCCCCAAGCCACAGAGCACTCGAGGGCCACCTGGGCAACGTACTGGTGGTCTTCTTGGGGGCAATGCTGGCGCGTTGCTTTGCGGGCAGGCGAGGGACTAGCAAACTCCAGCTGCTGGAGTCCTCATCCCCCAGAGCTTTCCTGGAAACAGCAGGGAGCTATTTTTAACGCAGCATCCGCAGGCAGTAACCTGGGAGATGAGGCCCCCTCCCAGTCTCGCCCCAGAGGCTGAGAGCCATGTTCTCAAAGTTCCTCCTGCCTAGTCCAGGTCTGGGAGAGAGGGAGGGGCGTGCCACCTGCCACATCAGGATGTGTGTGCGTGCACGCCTCTCTCCGGTGGCTCCCAACTGACCAGCTGGAAAGGGCTGCTGAGGCCTCAAAGGGAAGGTCTGTTGTGCTTGTGTTTCTAGGCCGGTGGGTGCAAATGGTGATCTGTGTCTCTCTGTGGCGCCCGGCCGAGTGTGTGCTCCTGGCAGCCTAGCTTCCCATGGCATGAGCATGTGGGTCCACTCCTGACTGTATGGTGATGGGAATTAACTCTGTATGTAGCGTGTGTGTGCGTGTCTGCGTTTGCCTGTGTCAGTGCATTCACATGTGCATATGTCTCATTGAGAGTCAAGAGGCCAAGGAAAGAAATGCATGGAATTTAAGAACTAAGAGGAGACTTCGGTATCTCTAGCTGGATTCCTTCCCTTTCCTCCTCATCCCTCAAATCGCAGAAGAGAACACACAGACTCAGAGAAGAGAGGGAACCTGTCCGGGCTCACATGGCCAGTCAGCGGCTGAGGGAACTGGGACGAGACGTGTGCCTTGTCTGCCTGAGTCGGTCTTCCCAGCTGACCCATTGCCTTGTCATCCCAGCCTCCCCAACCCCAGATCAGCAGCTGCTCCCTCCCTCCCTGCCTCCATCTGAGGGAGGGTCAACTGGGTTACAGAATGGCTGCAGGAAAGAGGAGGAGGAGGTATCCAGCACAAGTTTGTCTGCTGTAGACTCGAGTCGAGCATTCCGTACTTCGACCATCTTTGCTGGGTCACAGGGCAGGAAGCATGAGCTGAGCCTGTTGCCTGACCAGCCGGAGCACACAGAGATTGCAAGAGCCCAGACCCGGGCCCTGCTCTTGGGAGCCCATCATCCTGGTAGACAGACAGGTCGAGAAACCAGAACTAGGCATTCAAGAGTGCGTAGCAGAAGTGTGAAGAGGCAGGCGGTCAGGAGCGCTGGTTCTTCCCAGAGGGTCAGACAAGTTAGCAAGGAGAGGACTCTGGGGTTGCGATGGAAGAGGCAGGTGGTAGATTTGCCACACTGGAGAAGAGAAAGGGCATTCCAAGCTACAATCACAAATCACGCAAAGGCTTCCTATTCATTTCCCTGATACTTTGTTCTAGAGCAGTGGTTCTCAACCTGTGGGTTGCGACCCCTTTGGTGGTCAAATGACTCTTCTACAGAGGTCGCCTAAGACCATGGGAAAGCACATATATCTGATGGTCTCAGGTACTGAGACACTGCCCCTTTATTGTCTCCAGGTGGGTCTGCCCACGTGCATATATGCCTATATATGAGTACCCAGTGAGAAGAGTGTTACCCATGCTATACCATGCTTCAAGACAAAATTTCATTGATTTGTCATTAGAAATAAATATTTCACAACATATAATTGCATATTATTTTGTGATTCATTACTATCCATTAATTATGTTCAATTTGTATTAATAAAAATACATTCTGCATATCAGATATTTATATTCTGTGGCAGTCACCGATCTGTGCCAATTTCAGCACTGGGGGTATAGGGGTGGAGTCTATCCTGGTCAATCTGGAGATAGCCAATGAGGTCTCTGTGTGGGTCTGGCTTTCTCCTGAGAATTCTGGCAAGTCTCACAGTATTTCCAAATTGGAAGAAAGAGACTTGACTCAGTCTCTTTAAGATGGTCTACCAAACAAGACAACATGGAAGCATGATATAGACCCTGAGTCATGGAGACAGGAAGAGCTGGAGGAGAAGCCACATGGGCTTTCTCTGATGGAACCAAACCTCTGGGGCTAGAGAAGCCACATGGAGACTCCTACCAGCACTGAACTGCTTGGAAGGCCATGGGGAGACCCCTACCAATGCTAAGATGCTTCTACTACCACTGGATTCTGCTGATGGACCCTGAGCCCTGGAAATGAGGAGCCATGGGGAGACCCCTGCCAGCACCAGGATGCTTCTACTGTTTCTATTGCCACTGGATACACAAGACTGCACCCACTGACCTGTCATTGTCCGGGTATCATTGCACATGCTTCATGAGTAGGAAGGAGACTTTAAAGACTGGTATCAGACAAATGGGCTAATATCGGACTTGTGGACTTGGACTGGACTGGGTTGGGATGCTTTCTCAATGTTCCATTCTTCTTGTATATAAACCTCTCCCTTATATACATATATACCTGTTTATGAATTTGTTTCTCTAGTCTACTTGGACTAACACAGATTCATAACAATAGCAACACTACAGTTATGAAGTAGCAACGAAAATAATTTTATGGCTGAGGGATCACCACAACATGAGGAGCTGTATGAAAGGGTTGTGGCATTAGGAAGCTTGAGAACCACTGTTTTGGAGAAATCCAGTTTCTCCCTGGACCATGATCAGGCTATCCTTGGCCTGTGTCATCATGTCTCTTGTCTGTGCCCTGGCTATTTCCACCATAGGGAGTAGATTCATTTCTTCAGTAAATGTACGCTATACACCTCAAAGTCACCTGGCTCTGAAAGTCATATGGGAGATGCAGGTGTGAATGGAGCATAATCTCAGACTCTAAAGAAGGAGGGAGAAGTAGACAATGATAGCAACAGCGCCATTTTCTATGTATTGAGTGGAGTGGAAGAGAGAGGACACACCTGCCCAGTTCTCAGAACAACACAGAAAGTTAGGCTCTGAAGCTCCCATTTCCAGCAACAGAGGTTGAGCCTCAGAGGGATGAGCTGCCTAGCCTGCGGTTGTGCACAGACCTTAGAGGGAAACCAGGTCTTTGTGGCTCCAGAGCCTGGCTTCTTTCTTCCTGTCTGTGTTGATTATCTGCAAGAACAGACACATGGGCTGTGGAAGCTGCTGTTCTTATGGCTACAGCGGCCTCCCAGTGGGACCCCTATGTGAAGGTCTTTCAGAACTGCCAACTATTCTGGAGGGTCCCCAGAAATGGGGGGCTGTCATCAGTGGGTAATGTCCTAGGGCTGTTGAAACAAAGTACCACAAACTGGGCAGCTTTCAAAAGACAGAAACTTGCTGTCTCACAGTTCTCAGAGACTGGAGTCCTAGATCAGGACATCAGCCATGGCGATTCCTTCATGATACTTTGAAGGAAAATCTGTTTCACACCTCTCTTCCAGCTTCTGGTGGCTCTGGGAACTGCTTGGTACATAGATGCATCTTCATATGACTATTTCTTCTTTCTGTCCTCTGATCTCTGAGGCTCTTCTCAGGATATCCTCTCTGTTGGTTTGGGACCCATTAGGGTCTAGTATGACCTCATGTCTTCAAAGACCCTACTGTCTAACAATGCCACGTTCACAGCATCGTGGGTTAGGACTTCAACCTTCTTTGGGAAGGAGGACCCAATCTAATGGGGTCCTCAAACTTTTTAAACAGGGGGCCAATTCACTGTCCCTCAGACCGTTGGAGGGCCGGACTATAGTTAAAAACAGAAAACAAAAAAAAACTATGAACACATTCACTGTGGGTCTGGGATGAGTCAACTGCTAAGCAGGACAGGCAGCAGTGGCAAAAACACCCAGCAGACTGGATGACTGTCCTCAGCAGGCCACATGTGCCTGCAGGTGGTAGTTTGAGGTCCCCTGATCCATGTTAGAGGGAACAAGCCTTCCTCCTTGAAGCAGTCAGTGTAGGCCCAGAAGCTCGAGGTCAGAATGGGGAGAAGGAATTGAGAAACAAGGCTGGACTCTTCCACCTGCTTGACCTTCTAGGGAAGCATCTTATCCCAGAATGCTTCACTGCTCAGATCAAAAAGAAGGAAGGCATGCCCTGAGAGGAATTGGGCACAGGGGAAGCCCTGAGCACACTGCTTGCCTTGGCCTCAGCCCCCCTGGCACTGAGGGTGTGAACTGCCATTGAGTTGGCTCTGACTCATGCTGACTGAGAGGTGAGACGGAGCAGGAGAAAGGAGAGAGCTCAGTGAGGGATGAAAGGTAAATATAGGCTTTATTGGAGCTAGGGAAGGATTTTAGGGAAGGGAAGAGACAGCAGAGAAAGGGACAGGAGCATCTTGAGCTCCTGGGCGGTCCTGAGGCCCGAGAGTTAGGCCAGGGAAGCTGTGCCTGGCAGTGAGGCAGTGGGACATATATAGGGTTTGAGTTAAGGACCCGTGTACCCATAAGGGAATGAGGCTTTCTGATGTTGCAGTTGCAGGGTCTGCGTCAGGATATGGTTTTTGAGTATGTTTAGTCTTTCACAGACCCGATTTCTAGAACACTGAGGGAAGAAGTTGTACACACTGGGCCCTGAGAGATAAGCTCTGTGGAGGGGCTATGCCCTTCGGGGAGATAAGTTCTATTAAATGCCAGAGGAAGGCTTTACAAAGTTCAGCAGGTTGTTCATCATCTTCTTGTGAGGCTGGTGCCAAAGGGTGCCTGGGACTGCCAGGTTCAGGGGCTGCCTGGTTCAGGGGGCTGCCTGATCCGACGCCAGCCCAAACAGTGACCTTATGTCTGGACCTAAACTTTCTTTGCCCAGTTGCACATCTTTTTCACTATCATTGGCATGCTCTGACCTGCTGTGTGTTCCAGTGTCTTTCATTCTGAGGGGCTCGTCTTTCAGCGCTAGATAAGGCTGCATTCAGTTGTGAGCCAGGGACTTTCTGTTGGCTCATTCTCAGAAGTAGGTTGATTGTCAGGCCTTTCTGTTTTCCTAGTTTGGCTTACTCTGGAAGCTCCACCAAAACCAGTCAGCCATGAGTCACCCTGCTGATATTTGAAGATACGGGTAGCATAGCTTCCAGCATCACAGCAACATACAAGCCACTGCACTATGGCAAAATGAAACAGAGGGGGGGGGGGCCTATGTTGTATGCAAGCTACATGCTCTGAAGTTTTTTGAAATTTTTTTTTACTAGTATGGAGTTTATTAAGGAAAATAACAGGTTAGAAAAGGTTCACTATATAGTAGTTCTTCTGTCCTCAAGACCTCTTCTCCACCACGCTAGCAGGCGTGTTTCTCTCTGGTTCTTGGTTCTTGTTCTGTGGCTGAGGAAGCTGGTGGCTTTGCTTCATGGTATCAGCAACACACACACACACACACACACACACACACACACACACACATATACACACACACTCTGTCTCGAGGACCACTGGGAGTTTTGGTGTCTCCCTGCTCACTGCCTCTGTCAAGTACTCCCGTGGTGGCTGTGCTTTCTTGATGGCCAAGGGATTCCAGACCCTGCTTCTGAGATGCCTCGTTCTTTTTATTCCCCAATGTGTGAAAGCACCAGCTTTTGTGAGAGATAGTTACGGACCCTCCAAACATGGTAATGGCTTTCCACAATCACTCTCCCTGCATTGTTAATGACCAGGACACAGGCAGTCTGAGGTCACTTTTGAATGCAGGTCGGTTTTTTTTTTTTTTGAAATATTATCTGTTACTGACCCCTCACAATCCACCCTGTGATTAGCAATGGCTGGATGAGACATGCTGGATGTGGAGAGGAATAAAGCACAGTCCTGCCCTACCAGAAGCTGTGGTCAAGAAGCATGATGAACCCACAGAGAGACTTCTGGATGATTAGAGCTAGGATGGCAAGAAGCATGGGCCATCGGGGACCAGGAGGGATGCCTCCCCCTGCATGGAGAGTCAGAGAAGACTTCCTAAAGGAGCTGGCATCCACACCAAGACCTAAGACAGATTCACAGTGAGCCAGGCCAATGGAAATGGGGTGGAAGGGTAAGCAATAGAGTAAAGATTCAAGCTTCAAGTCCAGATTCCATCTGGTGGACTCTTTGAGAAGCCCTGGATTCATGCCCTCCATCAAGAAGGTGTGTCCTGGAAATTCTAGGAATGGGGATCTGGGGTTGGGATGGTAGGCTGGGAAGTGAGAGCTGACCCTACATCCTGTGTCACTGGGTCTGCAAACTGGAGGGGACCCACTCCATCTCTTCTGCCCATGATCAGACCCCTTCATTGAAACCCATGCATCTGGCCCTGGTAGACATGGGCTCCTACCCAGATCCAGCTGCCGGCTGCAGGTCCCCTGTCCTTGTGCAAGGCAATTGGATCCCACACATAGCTCCACGTCCCAGTAAAGTCTTTCCCGCCTCCCTTTCTAGCTGCTGTTGTAGCACAAGTTTTTCTTAGGAGTAAAGCCTAAACCTCTCCCCAAACCAAATGCATCTTGGCATATAATGGAGATGCAAGAGATACTGCATTTCAAAGTCAGCCCCACCACTTAGGTCAGGAGGCCTGTTCTCATGCCTCTCTGGACTTCAGCATCCACCCAGACGAGCAGTCAAAGAAGTACCAAGACATGCCCATTGTGCAGATGAGAGGTGAGGTCCAGAAGAGAAAAGATCCCACCCAGGTGCCGACCTTCAGATCTGCAAGGTTCTGTCCACTCTCAGCAAACCTTCCTAAAGGAAGCACCAGTTGCCACCACGAAGTTAATCTCCATCTATGGCGACTCCATAGGCATCACAGGCGAACTGGACTCCAGCAGGTTTTCCATAACTAGTTTTCCATAGGGATGTCAAAGACTGTCGTGCTTGTACGTGGATGTGAACTTCCAACCTTCTGGTGAGCAGTCAACTCCATGGGGCCATTGATGCCCTCTTTGGAGGAAACCAGCCTCCACATGGAGGCCATAAAGGCATCAGGGAGAATGAGTGTGGCTCTTGATGTTTTGTTAGAATGGTCTGATCTCATTCGCTCCCCACTGCAGTCCTGCAATATCATTGGGAGGCTTCAAGCTGGGCCAAGGTCACACAGCTAGGAACGAGAATCCAGACCCCCAAACTGGGGACTTCACCCTGACCATCACAGCTTTTACCAGTGAGGTCTCCTCTCAACCCAACATCCAATGATGCCAGGCCCTCCCATCAGGCAGGGGCTAATTGGAAGCCGTGGCCATGAAAACTCCAGGCTTGGCGCCTAGCAGGCCCCACCCTCCCCCTCCACCTGGAGCCAGGGCCATCTGTTCCCTTTTGTCAGGATGTGTGTGGGGGGGGGTGGGGGGGGTATGCAACTAAATTTAAATACTAATAATACTTAACATTTGTTTGGAAAGTGTTTTGCACACTAATTGCTGATTAATCTTCCCCAGGCCCCAGAGAACTCCCTGTCTTTGTGTTCCCATCCTGAGACAGGCAGGCTGGTGGCTTTCGCAGCCAGACTGGGAGACCAGAGGACAGATTTGAAGCTACCAGACTAAGCCATTGCTGGAGTCTGGACATCTCTCAATCTCCTCCTCTGCCTGATGCTGGGTGGATCATTTCTCGAACCCACAGCAGCTCTGTAGCTGACACTAAAACCAGGAGCGAGCTCACACTGGGTCTTGGCTATCTGCAGCTGCTTGGTCAGGGACAGCCCCTACCATGCACTTGGTTTCTTCATCTGTCACATAGGTGGGTGGGTGGTCCACAAAAGTTGATTGGGTGCCCAGCAGGCACGAGCCACTGGGGAAGCCATGTTGAATGAGGTGGGTCAGGCTTCTGTGGCTCCTGTGCAATTCCAGTGGCATTTGGGGAGAGACAGGAAAAGAGTCTGTAAGCCAGATCATGATCCCTTGTGACAGTGAGGTGGTTGGGAAGGAATTTTTTTTTAAGTGTCTTCTTTAAAAACCATGCCTCCCTTCGCCAATGTTCACAGGTGGTAAAGCGCTCTCATTTTCCTCATAGCATCCATCAAGGGAGATCAGAGATATGTCCCCAAGGAAGGGAATGGCTGCCGTGGACAGAATCTCAGACGCTGAATGGTGCTCAAAGAGGCCCCCAATGCAGGCAGAGCCCTAAGCAGCTCCCATGCTGACGTTCCTGCGCAGAAGTGGAGCGTTTCGAGACATGTTCACATCTCCTTCTCCCCTCTCTCATCAGTCACCCCTGTACTTGCCCAGGGCATCCTGCGCTGCCCACCTGCCCAAACCCCACGGCTCGACCTTCCTGGCAGAGTTGGACGCTGTGGCCACATGGTTTTGCAACTATGTTCCAGGAAACTGAGAGTCCAACCAGGCCTTGCTGTGCTACCTTGGGAGGGAGCACACACAGGGGTCCCAGACTGCTGCCGCCACCACCACCACCACCTCTACCACCATCACCACCTGGGCCAGCGTGGCTTCACTCCAACCTGCTTTAGACATTGGACTTCCACAACACCCTCCCTCCACAGTGGGATCCCATTCTTTTCAGACCTTGGGAAACTGCTGTCTTGCTGGAGAGGACTCGAAGCTAGGCAACCAGGATTCAAATTCTGGCTCTCTCCAGGAATAGCGCAGGCAGGTCTCTGTCTTGAAAAGTGGTGTTGCCTTATCAACAGAGCAGCTCAGAGGACCCAGTGACAAAGCCTGACTCAGTCAGTGGGGGCACTCACTCACTCACTCAATAGTCTTGAGTCTTTTCTCCTGGGTCTTTAACCAGTTCGAAGCCAGGGAACAGGAAAACTGAGTTGCAATACAAAACTCTGCCACCAGGGGGCCCTGCCTTAGAAGGCCATAAGATCTGCACTTTTTACTGAAGCCATGGTTTCTGGGTAGGATGGGTTCTATCGTGGGCTGCTGGTTGCAGGTTCACAGTTCAAAACCACTAGCATCCTCTGCAGGAGAAAGATGTGGCTTTCCATTCTTATCAGGAACTATAGTCTTGGAAACCCATAGAGGCGGTTCTATCTGTCCTGTAGGGTCATCATGAGCGGGAATTGACTCGCTGGCAGTGAGTTTGGGTTTGGGTTTTGTAGCTTCAGAACATTAGTATATTCTGTTAATTGTTCAGCAGGAGAATCCTCTCTTGTTAGTTTAGGAGCTCAGCTTCCAACTTTGCGTGGAGAGTGAAAAACCAGCACAACTCATGACAAGCAAAGTAAAACCAAACAAACACACAAAAGTCCTCACAAGCAATGTGTTCCTGGTGCGAGCTGTGCAATTGTTTTGAGCCACCCAGCAGACATCTGAAAGGGTCTCGTATCTTCCAGATTCATGGTACCAGGGCAAGAGCAGGGCACATCCTGGAAACAGGGAGATTGCCCTGCCTCTGAGCCTCAAATTTCTCATCGGTAAAAATGGGGTGATACTACCTACTTTGCCGTGTGAGAACTGAGATGAAATCCTCAAGACCTTCCTCTCCTGACCTCTGCCTGGGTGACCCTCCGCAGTGGTGGGTCCACGGCCTGCACCCCTGGGTGCTGGGAAACCTTTCCCCAGCCAGACATCTGTGAATGAACATGTCCCTTCTGAGGCTCCCACGGTCCACATCAGAGCCTGGGTGACCATTGCACGGAGGAGTCTGAGGAAAGCAAAGCCAGAGACCCCAGAAGTGAGGGCTAGAAACCCTGCTCTTGGGAATGGCGCTCAACATTCCCTAGGGCGGGAGTGAAGTCTAGAACCAGGAATCACAGCTCTAAGCACCTGGGAGGCCCTGGGCTGAGCTCAGGTGAAAGCAGACTTTCCAGAGTAGGGGCACCAAGCTAGATGAATCAGTCACCCAGAGGGCAGCAGCCAGCCACTGGAGGTCAGCCCGCCTGGCAGATAGCACCAGCCACCCAGAGTCCATGGGTCAGCCTCTGAGTCAGCCAGACTGCTCAGCTGGTCAGAAAACAGCCAGGCAGCCAGCCCGGGGCTGGCGCCCTCCTGCAGGCCTGTTTCCTTTCTCTCTGCCTTCCTCTCAGATCGTAGGGGAACCACCAACTTCAAATGCCTCACTTTGATGACCAGATGGTGCCTTTGGGCTTGGTGGAGCCCGAAAGCATTCGCCAGGAATCCCTGAGCTATAAACAACAGTGCCCAAGGAGATGAGGGTCTATTGGGATGACACACACATGCACACATGTGCTGGCACACATATGCCCCTACTCACAGAACCCTGCACAACCGGACACACCCTTTTTGCAGACACACTGCATTCACACAGACACATGCACATGCTGCCAGAACCCTGCACATCCATGTGCCCACAGAGTTGTGTGCACATGGACACACACACACACACACACACACACACAGCACTGGCACGTCCTCATGCATACAGCCTCCTGCTTTCTCATTGTTTGGAATGAAGATGCTCATCTTCCCTGCTGGCAGTGCTTCTGAGCAAGGAGACTCCCATCCCTGCGGGATCACAGGAGAAGGCCCCTCCTGTTCAGTCAGCAATGGACCAGGGAGCAGGTGGCTTAGTGAGCAAAGCGTCACACTCCGGTGAGCGGATGCAGGTGTCTGCTGGCACCTGGGCACCTCTCACTGCTGAGAAAGCTGCTGGGCACTCTGAGACCCGGTGCAGAGAGTCTGGGGGGTAGGGGGCAGCAGCTTAGGGCCTGCCAAGAGAATACGGTGTGCCATGGAGCATGGAGCCATGGAAGACTGTCCGTCCGCTCTCCCTGCTCAAGGCAAACTGCTTCCAGTTTTCTCCTGCAAGGGCTCTCATTTGGTGATGGGGGAGATTTGAAGGCCATGTGCCCAGCTTGTAAGGATGCTCCCCACCTTCGTGACTCAGACAAGGCATTTCAGTTCCACTGTCCGTAGACAAGGTCAGAATCCTGATTCTACTTAGCTGCTAATTGGAAATTAGAAGTCCAAGCCCAGCCAGTGATTCCTGGAAAGAAAGGTCTGGAGACAGGGCTGCTCTGACCTGCCTGGGGCTCCAGGAATCAGGGCGACTGCTCAGGCCCAGGCCGGGAGCGTGGGGCTTGTGTCCACTACTGGCCAGGGTGAGTTTTGCAAACTAAAAGCCTTGTCTAAATGTGAGTTATCATCAGCTCTCTGGGCATCAGGGATGAGATAAGAGGGGCCAGTTTTGAAAAAGAGTGAGCAGCAGTGAGACGGGGTCTCCCTGGGTACACAGGGAGGCAGGAAGCATTGGCTTCCTCATAGGGAGAAATAGCATCTACCTCACAGAGGTGGTCATTCATTCACTCAACACACTGTTACTGAGCTGCTCAACTCAAACTCACCGACGTGGCATCAATGCCAAGTCCTAGTGACCCATATAGAACAAAGTACGGTAGATCTGCCCCTGAGTTTCCAAGACTGCACCCCTTTACAAGAGTAGAAAGCCTCGTCTTTCTGTTTCAAACTGCTGACCTTGCAGAACCGGGCCCAATGTGTAACCACTCGGCCCCCAGGACCCCTTATACTGTGGTACTGCTATGTACTAAAGTAGCCCTGGTGGCACCCTGGGGTTAGTGTTACACAACTTAACCTCAAGGGTGGTAGGAAGTGTTTGGCAACTAACTGCAAGGTTGGTGGTTCAAACCTACCCACCACTCCCAGGGGGGGGAAAAGAGGTGATCCTGCTCTGGTAAAGATTTGCACCTGGGTAACCCTACGTAAGGGCAGCTTGAATTGGAATGGCTTTGGGGGCAGTGGATTTGGACCATGTTCTGGAGTGCCACAGACAAGTGTGGACAGTCAAGGGCTTGTTCTCGTGGAGGAGGCTGTCTGAGTGTCCCAGTGCTGCAGTAGCAGAACTATCACAAGGGGGTGGTTTTCATGAACAGAACTGTGTTGTCTTGTAGTTCTGCAGTCTCAAAGTCCAAGCCAGGGTCTCTGACCTCTTGGTTCTTTCTGGGAGCCTCTCTCCTGGTTTTTGGTATCTGCCTTGGGGTTGGTTGCTGATAGATGGATTCCCCTGTGGCAACTCTGGTCTCCCTGTGTGGGTCTGGTCTCCCACTCTGGTGTCTGTATTGCTGTACGACTAGGGTTAGTGCCTTCCCTATGCTGGCATGGACTCAGTTACACAAGAGAAGACAACCAGGAAAGGGTTCTATCCAGCTACAAGAGGCGCTGCCTGGAACTCAGCACATATTTGGGGGGGGGGGGGAACTCAATGAAATCCATAACAGATGAACAATCATCCAGGAAACAGAGCTGAATCCAAAGACAATCTGCTGAGGGCAAAAATACACTAAGAAATGCCCAGCACAACCAAGAGTGTGTTTGTTGGAGAAAAGAGGTGTGGCAGGCCTCCCTGGCTGGGGGAGGGGGGCGAGGGCAGCAGCTGTGATTGCTCCATGATCTGCATGAGGGGAAGCCACCAGCCATGGGAAGACCAGGAGGACAATAGCTTGGTCAAAAGGAAAGTCAAGTACAAAGGCCCTGGGGCTAGGAAAAGCTGCCTTAACTCAAGAAAAGCAACAGATGCACAAATGTTCTTGACACAATGGATGGATGGATGGATGGATGGTGCCAAGAGTTGTACATACGAGTCCCCAATGAGATGATTCTAGAAGAAGAAAGAACGAAGGCAACGCGGCTGAAGTAAAGTGAGGAATAGGCAAGATGAGGGGGATGTGAGTCCAGAGACATAGGAGCATCTGCTGGGGTGGGGCCGGGTCAGGGGAGGATGACAAAGTGGGTCAGCCACTTTGTAAACATCAGGAGCAGAGAGGGGGAGTGTCTATTTGAGGTGGACCTTTACTGCAGGAAAACTTGTTCCAATGCTGAAACTCTGAGGCAGGTGGAAGCAACCAGAATAATGCCTGGCATAGCCAGACTCGGTGGGCTTCTGCCCAGAAGTGCCCCAGCAAGGATTTGTCTCTAGCGAGGGAATGGAAGCTGTGGGCCAGCCAGGATGGTGACCTTAGATGACATCCCGAGGCCCATGGCCACAGGAAAGTTGCACCAGGTGCACTGCAGGGCAATAGTCAACAGAGCCCCCATTTGAGCTTCACACGGCTTAGTGTGCGGTTGGCAGCAGATCTCGTCACCAAATGGACAGACCGGGAAAGTGGTGCTCCCAGCTGCCTGAAGATATCACCACCAATGAGTACTCACCACGGCCAACCCTCCCCACTTTCAGGGTCCTCTCCATCCATTCTCCACCCAGGAGCCAGAGGGTCTGCTACCAACGCACATCCGATCATGGAGCCTCTCTGTTTACAGCCCAGGCAGTTGAAAACACCACTTGCCCTGGGGCAAGTCTGACTGGTGCCCGCTCCTTGGATGTCAAAGTAGGACTGTACTCCCGGGGCTTTGGATTGCTGACGTTTCAAGAAGGAGATCACCAGGCCTTTCTTCCAAGGTTCCTTTAGGTGAGCTCAAACCTCTGACAAACCACACTTCCCCCAGGGAGCCCCACATGGCCCTCCTTGGTCTCTCTGGCCTCCTTGCTCAAACCCTCCCCAACTCACCAAGCTATAGGTACAGTGCGCTGCAGACTACCGTAGCACGGTGCCGAGCTCATCCGTGTCACAGGGCCTTTGCACTTGCTTTTTTCTCTCTTTGGCATATTCCCCCACCACTCAATATCATCTTCTCTTCAGAACTGCTCCCTCCCCATCTCCTTGTCCTGTGCTGTTTTCTTCAGGGCAATGATCCCATCTGAGAACAGCTGGTCCTTTTTTTGTCCTCAGTATCTGTCTATCATCTCCAAGAGCCTGTGAGCATCATGCAGACAGGGATCTCCTCAGGGACGGTCCCTCAGAGGCCTGGCCCATAGCCTGCAGAAGAGGAGCCTGGGGGTAGAGACTGGAGGGCTGGCTGCCACAAACCCTGGGACACATGACTGCTAGATAATAGGACTTGGACCTTCTCGAAGCAGAGTTTTTTCCATGTGTCCAGGACTTTGAGGGCAAGCCAGCATGGGTGGCCCTGGAGCCCAAGAGAAGGAATTCTTGTATGTTCTGGTCTCCCTGCCTCCAGAAACCAGTGTGCAGACCATCAAGCCTTTCTTCTGCAGCAATGCCCCTGGATGGCTTTGAACTGCCAAGCTTAAGTGAGCAGTTGAGTGCTTAACCATTTGTGACACCCAGGGACTCAGGACGATAGCCAGGTCTTCCTGTTATCCACCCTACCCTGCAAGGGCCTCTATTTCCTCCGGCCCCTGGATGCCCCTGGCCCTTGCCTGCCATTTGGGCCATCTGTCTCTAACTGGAGTGTCCGCTTTGGCACTGCACCCCGTCGGTTCTGCTGGGGTGACTTGCTGTCTGAAACCCGAGGCTTTCAAACCAGTACGGCGGCGGCAGGAGGGGAATCCTGCCTCCACCCTGCTGAGCTCAGCAGCCCCAGAGTCACCCAGGGCAAGTCCACTCAGCTAGGAGACCATGGACAAGTCAGCGCCCCTCTCTGAACCCCATCTTCCTCCTGGGTAGAACAGGGAGATCAGCTCGACCTTGAACACAGTGATGGTGGCAAATCCCCGAGGTGGCAGTGCCAGGAGACAAAGGGGCATGCCTGATGGGACTCCATAGTGGGACCCTGGAGGTCGTGGATGGGTGGAAGGGTGGGGGTGCCAGTGGAGGAGTGGGGGTGCCAGTGGAGGAGGCAGCCCCTCCCAGGCGACGTGAGGCCACGGCAGGCTGCTGCTGAGCAGGGGAGTGATCTGATGTGAGGGGTATTTTGGGAAGATCTTTCTGGCAACCGAGTACAGGTTGGTTTGGAGCTGTGTGGAGGAGTGTGAGCAGCGCTGAAGCCTGGAAAATTTTGGCAAACAAGCAAAAGCCAGTGACTCTGTCTGAGGCAGCCTGAGAGGAGCGGCTCCTGTTCCCCACCCAGACTGAAAAGCCCCCACCCCACCCCCCAGGCCAGCGGCACCCTTCAGGGGAACTCAGAGCTTGGACTCCGTCCGCACATTCATGTATAAATCACTCTACACACACATCGCAGGCCCCCGTCAGAGGCACCACCAAAGGGGAGGGGCTGGGCTTTGAACCCAGGTCTGCATGATGCTGGCAGAGTACAGGGGTGGGTGCACCCTTCTGCCCACAGGCTGGTGCAGGGCAGGGAGGAGAGACCCTGGCACAGGAACAGCAGGCTGCTCAGCTAAGTGGTGCTCACCCCTGTTCCAGGGGTGGCAGGGCATGAGCAGGCAGCCTCGAGCTCATCCCAGCCACAAGCCCAGTTCTGGCTTCCCACAGTCCCCCTGGTCAGCAGAGGGAGAGAGGTCCCAGGTAACCAGCACGCTGGGCAGCACAGACTGTCAGGACCTGCCAGGGACCCTCTCTTCCCACTGCAGGCTCCAGCTCCTGGGCTGGTCGAGAGGCCAGAGTTTAGTGAGCAAGGTGTGTGGTGTGTGTGTGGAGGGTGTGGGGGCCTTTTTTTTTGGACCTAAAAGACTTGCTTCCGAGGCAGGAGCTGTCCCGGTCATGCGCGGTCATCCGCCATCTGTCAGTGGCGTTCTCACAGGGCGCCACGATGCTGAATAGCTTCCCGTGGAGCTTCCGGATCAAACAGACTAGGAAGAAAGGTCCAGGCAACCATTTCTGAAACACAGTCGGTGACAATGGTCTGGTCCACGGGCAGGGCACAGGCTCAGGCAGTCTCTGTCTTGCCACTGTGTCTGGGGTCACAGAGGCTCTGACTGCCCCTCGGGGTAAACAGTCACTGTCCCTGCAGGCTGGCGGAGAGTTTGCTTTGGGCCAGACACTGTGCATGGCCCTGTGGCGAATGGAGCACTTCAGACAAGTGTCAGGCTGTCATCCTGGCAGAGGACCTGCAAGGGGGCAGGGCAGCACAGTACAGGAATCTGTGGCAGGCGTGATGAGGAGTCTGGGGAGTGGGGGTGGTGGGCACAGGGTGGGGTTCTCTTATTCTTCATCTCCTAGTACTGCCAGGCCAGCAGGTGGGAAGTCTTGTAGATCCAGGGGCAGTGAAAACATCGTAGCACCGGCGGGGACTCCACGCGGCTCCTCCAGCTCCAGGGCTCTAGTGTAGCTTGTGTCTTGTCTACAGGGATGTCTCACCTGTGTGTCTCACCTGTATGTCTCACCTGTGTGTCTCACCTGTATGTCTCACCTGTGTGTATCTGGCCTCCAGTCGGCTATTGATCTCCATAGCGCCTCCAAATGAGACCATGGAGCTGCAACCTGATTGACAGGTTAAACCCCAACCCTTCGCTCTTAATAGCCTCGAGTCGACAACAGATTATGTACCTAAGACAGCTGGTGATCTCCGTCGGAAAACCTGCCACCGAAAAGCCTTGGGATCACAGCGCCATGTCCGACATGGTGCTGGAGATGAGCCCCAGGGCAGGAGGGCAGCTGATACAGAGGCCACAGCAGCCGATTCCAGCACACCGTGACCATGAAGGGGGCTTCAAACCATGCAACCTTCTACTGCGCACCAAGACATCAAAGGTCAGAGCTGACTCAAGGACAAGAGTCAACAACATGCCCATTGTCATCCTCCCTGCATCGCAAACAAGGACCCTGTGGGATGGGAGGCTCAGGACCTTATCAAGGTCAAGTGTCACTACATGGCAGAGCTAGGACTTGCACCTGGGCCACCTGGCTCGAGAGTACGCTCTTTTCTCCTCAGTCCACCCACCTCTGGTCACCCTGCCACCGTCACAGACAATGGGACACAGCAGGGAGCAGAGCAGGGAGCTCTCCCCTAGGGGAGAGTGGACCCTAGGTGACCAGGCAGATAGAAAACACATAAACCAGAGGTGGAGCCAGGTAAGCCGGTGGCCAGTACTGGGAGGAGTCTGAGAACTCGGGGAGTGTAGCAGGAGGTGACCATCCTGGTTAACACAGATGGTCATAGGCGGCCTCTCTGCAGAGGTGACATGTGAGCTGGAACCCAAACACCAAGAAGAAGCAGCCAGGTGAAAACGCATAGGATGCTTGACCCATTGGCAAACAAGCTCCCGCTCCTTGCTGCTGTAGGCGAGAGGTTCCAGAATCTACCTGAAGATGAGGGTCTGCAGCACAGGGCACTGTGGCAGGAAGAGGCGGGCAAACTGGGTGAAAAAGGCCCCGCCAGGTTGGCAGCGGCAGGTGAGGCCCCCTGGGAGACCCCAGAGATGACTGGGTCCAGGGGAATTGTTCCCTGGGCTAATGGAGGGTTCTGTGCAAGGATGTACCATCTACCACGATGTACCACAGTCGAAATCCGGCTTTGTCAGCATTCTCCTGGCTGACTGTTGGTGTGTGCTCTGTGCCTCCGGTATGGCTGGGTATGAAGCCCGGGAGGGGCACCCACGCGTTAGCAGTGTTCACCGAGAGCAGCAGTCAGATTGTTTGGTTGAGAATACCGACCTGCCCATCAGTGTCCACTTCCCTTTCTTGGATATTTATGGCTAGAAGTGATTCCTCGGTCAGCCAGTTAACAAGTCAGCTACATGAGCCCAAGGTTCCAGCTCCTTATGTCTCTGCAGACCTGACCCCACAAAACCCCAGGGGTACTCAGAGTGAGACACGCTCACCCTCTTAGAGGTAGATATGAACTTGTGTGAGCATGCAGCCCAACCTGGGGTGAAGGTGACAAGGACAAACCAGACAGACAGCTGTGCGGGGCCCCCAGCCCAGAAGAGGAGATTCAGAGAGTACCTCCCCGTGGACTGCTGGACAAAGCTTCACTGAAGGGAGGGCTATGCTCCTGGGGACAGGTCCTCTGGCCTCGTGGGTCCTAGTCTGTGTGTTCGGGAAAACTGGTTTGGAGGCTAGACCTGCCAGATTTCCAGTGTGTGAGCCTGGGCTGATTCCCCCAGTGCCTGCACCCCCTGCTCCACTTTCTGGGACCGCTCAGACTCGCAAGTGAGGCCACGCTCAAGAACTCCCTAGCTGGGATCCAGCACCCAATGGCTCTCAGGGGGCATGGGCCACACCTGGAACCCCGTGGGGCTGTAGTAATGGGTCCCAGCCTCTCTTGGAGACAGGGCATCGTGAGTGATGGCCTGGCCCTGGTACTGATGTACAGGCAGGAGCTTGTGGATGCTTTCTTTCTATATAGATCACAAACTCCTATGGATTCGGAGATTTTCCACCGCACATGCTGAATGAGCTGGCACTCGCCGATGTGCGGGCCGGGGTGGGGTTGACATTTGGACTGGGCTGGGAGGAAGGACGCCAGGAGAGCTTAGACATATGGAAGGAGCACGTCGGGCTGGAAGCTGAGTGGGCGGGAGGCGGGGGCGGGGCGGCCACAGCAAGCCTGAGCGCAGAGAACCGTGTTTGCATGAACCTCGCCTCTGTTAGAGAACTGGTCGGAGCAGCATTGGAGGTGGGCTGCGGGCCCTCCCGCTGGCCCCCCAAGTGAAAGGCCTTCCTTGGCTGCTGAGTTACAACTTACAGGCTCTGCTGGGAGAGCAGCATCTCCCAATGCACGGTTCCTCTGACCCTCCCCTTGACATCCCACGGGGGACGTTTCCATGGCTCTCCACCGAACTATCCCGTTCAAGGCCCTGGTTTGAACTATCCCGTTCAAACCCTCCCTGGAGCCCACCCACGGCACCCATGGGACCACTGCCTCCCACCCCTTACTCACAGAACCCCAAGAAAGACCTGCAGACTCCCTTTTGGAAACAGCTACCGTAGAGAGGGCTGCTGGCTTTGTGGGGCTCGGAGCAGGGTGGTCTGAGCGGAGTTGGCAGAGAACTTAGGAGTCAGGCCTGGTAGGGAGCCAATGAAGAGGGGTGAGAAGCATGATCGGCCAGCTGTGCCCTGCCCCTGGGAGGTGTGGCTTCCAGAGGCAGCTGGAGGAAGGGGGCCAGCAGAAGAGAGCTCAGGCTGAGTGGTCAGGCATGGCGCCCAAGGTGGTCAGGGGGACTAAGGGGACAGGGTACTAGTTTTGTTGGAAGACAGAGGCGTCCAGTCTGGGGCCCTTATCTGGCAAAGAAGAGCTCTGAGCACTGCTTGAGAGCTGTCCCATCCCCTCAAGATGGTGAGGGCCCCCTCCTCTGTACCCCGCTGGCACTGGGAGGAGGGGGGTCCTTTATGACACACAGCACACCGAACAAAAACAAACAAACTCACTACCATCAAATCGGTGCGGGTCCACAGCCCCCATCTGGCACGCTAGAACTGCCCCTGTGAACTTCTGAAGCTGTGAAGGCTGATGGGAATAGAAAGCCCCACCCACAGAGCAGCGGGTGGTTTTGAACTCCCATCCGGGTGCCACCCAGCATGTAACCACGACACCACCAGGGCTCCTGCTCACACCGCCCCAGTCATTCCTCCGGTGAACAGTCCTCGCCCTGGGCCAGCTTGAACCCAGCACTCCCGCAGTGCCTCTGCCCCCAAGAGACACACAGAAGCGCCATGTCCCAGGGCATGAGGGTGAGGGTCACCCGCTACTCTTCACAGAATCCTGAGGGGGCAGAAAGTGGCTCTGCCCAGGGAAGGTGACAGATGTCCAGGTCTGAAAAGTCACAAGAGGCAAAGGCTTGTCATAAGAGGAGGAGGCTCATTGTAGACAGAGGTCACAGCAGGTACAACGGTGCAGAGGCATATGTAGAGACACGAAAGCAGCCACCTGCGAATGGAATGAGAGCTCCTCATAAGAAATCAGGAAGGCCGTCTGCTTCACTCGGCGGCCTGGGCCTCCATTTTCCCACCTAGGAAATGGGCATGGGCATTGGTTTTCTAGCCCTGCCTTACAAAATAAACACCGGGTATGTGGCTCCTGAGAACAAAATTGTATTGTCCTGCACGTTGGGAGTCTGAAGTGATGTCCACTGTGTTCACTCCCTCTGAGGGCTCGAGTGTCAGGGGCCAAAGAGTAGAGGGAGAAAGAACCAGATCCTGGTCTCCTGGCAGTTCCCCTCATCCTTGACAGTTCCTGGCTCATAGAAGCACTTTCACACAGCCATCACCTCTGTCTACTCCAGAGTGACATTAACTGTTATCTTCTACTAAACCAAGTCTTGCTCATAAGTCCAGAGATTCCTACTTGAACAGATCTTTTTTTTTTTGGGGGGGGGGGCATGAAATATTCAAGTGTCCTAGCCCCTCCAGCCTCCTTTGAAAGGCCCACCAGAGAGTGACTGTGGACACTTATCTATCACTGCCCCAGCCAGCTGATGTCAGCCAGGGGAGTCCTAAAGAAACACGCCTAGACACCAGGATGGGCTCTTTGAGACTCTGGCCCCAAACATCCATCTCCTGCCTTCTGGAATCTGGGCAGCAGTTCCCATTGGGCTCTGACTTGGCTATCCCTACTTCCCAGGGCTGGGTTCCAGATGTGCCAGACTGACAGTCCCACTTCGGTCCTGGCTCGAGCTCGGGGATCCGTGGGTTTCCCAAGGAAAAGCAGATGTATTTTGACAAGGCTGCCACAGCTTCTGCAGCATCCTGAGTCAAAATAAGCCCTTCTTCTCTCGGGCAGCCCCTGGGACGGGCTATTTCTGCACCGCAATTCTTTTTTTTCCACGCAGGGGGATGAGCGGCAACAAATTCCAGCTAAAAACAGAAGCTGCCTCAGCTGGAGCCCACAATATTCCCCTCAAAGAAAGAGACAATCCGAGAACAACCTGTCATGAACCCCAGAAGTCTTCTGTGTAGGCTCAGGCTCAGAGCCTCCCCCCCCCCACCCCACCCTGAGGGCAGAAACGTGGCAGAAGAATACTGAGAAGCTCCACCTCGGTGGGCCGAAGATAACAAAGCCAAGCCCTGACATGCATTCGGGGCTTTTCTTACCTCTGACCTCTGCATGGACTCAAATCTGAACCTTCTCATTGGCAGCTGAGTGTGTCGGCCATTAGAGAAGACACAGCTGCTGGGTGTTGGAAACCACTAATGAGCTTGGTCGCGAACCTTCGAGCCCACCCAGGGGCATCTCAGAAAAAAGATGCCATGATCTACTTTGGAGACACGCGGTCCTTGGAAGAATCAACCACATGGAAGCTGAAGGGCAGCCCTTTCCCGGGGAGGATGGTCAGAAGGCAGGCAGAAACACACCACAAAGGGGTGAATGGAAACTGCTACACGGTGGGAAGTGCAGTCTGTGTTACAAAAGTAAATGTGTCCAAGCATCTGAGTGCAAACCAGTTTGCTCTCTCAACTTGAACTCAGAAGCACAGGGAAAAATTTTTCTTCAAAAATCCTATGGGTCACCATTTCTACTCTGACAAACAAAAGATCACCGAGAGCCACGACTGACTCAACAGCTCCTGGTTTGGCTTGTCCATCAATTAATCTAAACCCCACAGCCAACTGAAAGACAGAGAGGTCACCTGACAGCTCTGGGGGTGATGGAAGAGAGAAGCTTTGAGCCCAAGTCTGTTGGTACCTTTAGACTGAAAGAGAGAAGATGGATTTGGAACAAAGGTACCTGCAAACAGATCTTAAACCTTGAACTGATCAGCATGGAAGGATAGGAACTCTTTTTGCCAGAGTCTGGTCCCGTGTCATCCCCACAATGGTAGTTATGGTCGAGCCCATGATTGCAGGCACTGTGTCAATCCATCAAGGGCCGCCTTCTTTTTTGCTGTCCTACTTCTCCAAGCATGATGTTCTTTTCTGGGGATTGGTCTCCCCAGATAATATGTCCCAAGTATGTGAGAAGAAGTCTCGCCGACCTTGTTTCTCAGGAGCATTCTGACTGACCTTCCCCTAAAACAGAATTGTTTGTTCTTTTAGCTGGCCGTGGCACTTTCAATTTCTTCACTAGCACCCTCATTCAAATGCGCTGATTCTTTTGTGGTCTTCCTTATTCAACGTCCAAGCTTCACATGCATATGAGGCTAGCGAAAATACCATGGCTTGGGTCATGTGTATCTTATTCCTCAAAATAGCATCCATGCTTTTTAACACTTTAAAGATGCCTTGTGTAACAGAAGAGATGATATCTTCAGGATGCAGTATAGCACTAAGGAAACTCATTACGATCCTCTAATTTTTAAAGATTTCCCTCCCTTACTATTATGGTCTTTGTTTTAACTCTGTCATCTTGTTAGAACTATATATGTTCATTTGTTTACTTACGATTGTCTGATGCATGAAAGCCAAGATAGTTCACCCTTCAGAAACAGTTAATGATTCCCTGAGGGTACAGGAAGGGGGGGGGAGGAGAGAAAAAGGGAATGGATAGCAATGATTACTGTACAATCCCACTCGAAGAGAATGAATAGCAGAATTGTAGGTGAATGAGTATACTGGATGGTATAAGATACAGCAAATAATAATAATAATATGTAATATAACAGTAAGGGTTCCTGGAGCATAAGATGGGGGAGGGAGGGGATAAAGGGAGCTGATACCAAGGAGTTCAAGAAAAACGAAAATGTGTTGGAACTGATGGTGACTTGATCTAATTGATTTATGGCTGGTTATATCTGTAAGAGCTCTACCCCCCTAAAAAAGATAGAAAATAAGTAAATAAAGATGTCTTGTGTGACAGATTTACCCAATCAATGCAATCTCAATCTCTTGAGTCTTCTTCCCTGGCCATTGATTGTGGAGCCAAACAAAAAGAATGCCTTGACAATTTCAGATTTTTCTCTGTCTATCATGGTGTTGTCTATTTGTCCAGTTGAGAGGATTTTTTCTTCTTCTTTATGATGAGGTGTAATCCATTGTGAAGGCTGTAGAGTTTTGGGTTTTTTCCCTCTTCTTTCAGTAAGTGCTTCAAGTTCTTTTCACCCTCAGCAAGCAGGGTTGTGCCATCTGCATATTGCAAGCTGTTAATGAATCCTCCTCCAGTCTTGATGCCACGTCCTCCTTCCCATAGGCGAACTCCTCAGTTCATTTGTTCAGTATCTAGATTGAGCAAGTGTAGGGTAAGACCATACAAACCTGGCATTCTCTCTTTATTTCCATTCAACAAAAGTGCCTTTGAGTCTAGTGCAGGTTCCTCATGAGCCCAATTCGCTGTTCTGGAATTCCCATTCTTCACAACAGTATCCATAATTTCTGACAGTTCACACTGTCAAATGCCTTTTCTAGTCTATAAAGCATAGATCAACATCTTCCTGATATTCTCCTTAACAACTAGAGGACACAGACTTGGGTCCAGGAGCAGGCTCAGCCTCCGGGAGCTCAACTTGAGCATGCATTCCATGGCGCCCATGTGCATGCTTACCTGCTGGTTGTAACTAATCATCCTGGTTTCCCCCTTTAAATTAGCAATATAAAGTTTCTTCATTGGAGAAGTGTGAGGAAGGATTTTATATTTGCAAGTGAGTGAAATGAGGGGGATGTTAAGTAAACAGCATAGGTGTGGAGGACACAGCCACAGATGAGGTGCTACTCCAATGTAGGAAACCGGGGGAATATAGACACCTCACCTCTGAGCCCGGGTGCTGGCACCCATCCTCTGACAAGCCTGCTGGGAGCTGCTACAACCCTAAGAAATACCTCCAATGTGCTCCTTGGAAAAAGCTGTCCCTGGGTTCCCCCACCCCCTCATTTTCCCCCACCACTTACCCAAGCTCAGAGCCCCTGGGTGGCACCAAGGTTCACAGGTGCACGGCTAGATGGAAGGTTGGAGGTTCTAGACACCCCAGAAGAAAAGTCTACTAGTCTTCTGAGAATCAGCCATTGACCACCCTGTGGAGCCTAGTGGTGCACTGACACACACGGGGTGCCCATGGGTCAGGGTCAACATGATGGCAACTGGTTTGTTTTGTTATGGAACTCCCAGACTCCACCCTGACTCCCCTCCTTGTGGAACATGCTGGGCATGGGGTCCTGTCTGTTTCTAGGCTCAAGAACAGATCTGCTGATAAACACCTGTCTGAGATATGCTGGGGAGAAAGGGAAGGGTCCTTGAGGCTATGGTCATGCAAGGGGAAGTTGGGAATTCTAGGAGACTGTGATACAAAGTAAATCACTGTCCACACCTGGCCCTTCTTTTTTTGGGGGGGTGGGGCATCACTGCTCTCCAGTGGTGGGAGTAGGAGGCCCAGCCCCACTGCTGGAATTGAACCTCCGTCCCAGTGGGCTGCAGTCACCCCACACAACCACTATGCCACCGGGGCTCAGCCCACCTGGCCCTTCTCTCATGCTGTCCGACCCCTCCTTGGGAAGACTGATGGTAGAGGGAACACTCTGGGACCAGAGAACAGGAGCTCAAATGCAGAGCAATCTTGAGTGAGCAGATGCACTGCGCAGCCGAGTGTCCCCATTGAGAGCGAGGTCATTCATAACAGTGCCCCCTTTGGGGGATGGTTGAGTAGGGTGTAGGCGCTCACAGTAGTCCTAGCACATGGCTCACACTCCATGCATGGTTCCTGCCACCTTGGGCAGCACTGGAAGGTCATTTCAGGCATTTCTTCAAACCCTGCATCAGCCTTGCAAAATGGCCTCAGAGGGGGTCATTGCCCAGTTCCAGGTCACACAGGTAGACAGTACCTGGGTCGGCGAAAGAGCTTGCTTTCTCAGATTACGTGTCCAGTACACCTCCCTCTTCCCGAACGCCCGAGGGTCAGGCTCTGTCCTCCTCACAGATCTCACCTCCTCGACTCCACAGTGAGAACTCGCTTCCTTTCAGCAGGGGTCTGCATGCCAATGTCTACAGGGGCAGCCCTAGGCTTCCCCTCAGCTTCCAAGCGGGCCTAGCCTTCCCCCTAGAAGTTCCTATCAGAGTGAAGATTCTGTGAATTGCATGAGACCGGAGCCCCAGCTCAAAGCAGCCAGGCAAAAGAGTTTGGTGTGTTTGGCGTCACTGAGACAGTGCCAACTCATAGTGCCCGGGCTCAACAGAACAACCCTGCCTGGCTCTGTGTCCCCCTGCCGTCTTCGCTGTGTTTGAACCCTTTGCTGTGGCTACTGGGTCAAGTCATCTCCAATGGAGTCAATCCAGGGGGAGTCAGGTGCTCTTCCAACTCCGAGCAGCTGTACGGGTGCAGGGCAGAACGGCACACAGGCTATGACCTTTCCAAAGCCAGATGAAATATTGCCCCTTCCTATGCCATCTTCGCGATTAAAACCATACAAACGTAGTCGGTGTGAGAATGACATGAAGCAACGGAAGCAAAACTCGATGCCTGCGCTTTGAAGATCATCAGTGTTTGTCTTTCATGGGATTCGTGCATTGCTGGTATTATCGGTTCAGAAAAGGGGATGCTGGTCAAACACTACCCCGCGCTTTAGGCAGTCATGGCCTACCTAGTGCCATTGTGGTTGCTGTTGCTGTCAGAGGCCCTTCAGTCGGTTCTGAGTCAAGAGGACTCCGTGCACTAGAGAATGAAACGGCCCCG
>PVJH01028828.1:0-26829 GCA_004026705.1 Nesogale talazaci | reverse complement strand
CCCCCCCGCCCCCCCCAGCTCCAGGCGACGGTTCCGCTGAAGGCAAGGTGTTTCTGGTCTTTAGACCAATTACAAGTCCTGTAATTGCTCCATGTTGCAGCTGAAATTAATCTCGGGGGGATCCTGAATCAGTGTTCTCTACATTTAAGGTCACCAAATATGCAGGTCTGTACAGCTTCTGAAGTTGGTTAGTCTTTATCTGGTATTCCAATCGCCAAGAAACATCAGTTATATGAGGAAGCGATCTGCCTAGACTTCCCAGTAGGGTTTCTAGGGAATTCTTGTTATTCTGGTATTCGGTACAAAACAGTTCTATTTGCTCTCTGTCAAATTTGTACTCTTCTAGGTAAGTACTTAGGGCTGATTTGTCAGCTCTTTGCTTTCCAGCTTCCAGTATACAGGTTGCAGCTGCTGCCTGACAATGTTTTAATACTACTGGGTCAATATGTTTCAAGTCTGGGTGATCTTGAGCTGTCAGCAGCTCCTGCCGCTTGCCCCGAGAGCGCTCCCTAAAAGCCCCCCAGGGGCCTGCGCCCCCTTCTCGCTTTGCAGCCCCAGTGGCGCCCTCCCTCTATAGCCTCTTTTATAGGCAGCTTTCTTTCCTGAATCTGCAGACCTTGAGTTGGTTGAATTTTGGAAAGTACCATACATCATCCTGGACAAATAATATATAACTTTTTTGCCCCGTTTTTACCCCATCTTCTGTTGGTATGGACATGTTCAAAATTTTAATCTTCATTTTTTTCTTAGACTTTGGTAGTTATTTATAGCTAAGTGTGTGATTGTCGAGATATGTGTCTTCTTATTGGAGTTAAAATTCTCAAAAAAAATTCTCTTGTTATCAGATATTTCAACTCCTGTAAGAAGAGTTGTGACTTTCAATATTTAAATCTTCAATTTGACTTGACTTTATATATGTGGCATCACAGAGCTACATAGTCTTTGAGATTTTAGCAGTTTGGAAAATAATCACTCATTCAAATACAGAAGAAGTCAAAGTTATATCTCCTAACACAGTTAACATATTTTCTGATTATTTTATTTGGAAGATTGTTAGTCTGCAAAATTCTTAATTTTCAAATCCACAGATTAGATTAGATAGATAGTTATATAGTGTATCTCTTGCTTACTGTGTTATGTGTAGTCTAAGTATTTTCCCTTTCGTGATGAATTTTCTTCTTGACTGCCCTGCTACTGTAGCATTCTATCCCACTTCCATGAGGCTTAGACTTTTGTTGTTCTTTCTGAAAATTTCAAACAAAATCTCAGTGTTACGTACCTAATCCTTTGAATGTTTCCAAATTATATGGAAAATTATGGATATTATGTCCTTACTTTCTCAAGAATTGGTGATTATTGTTCGTTGCCATTGAGTCAATGACTGCGAGTTTTCAATGCTGTGACCTTCTGGAAGCAGCTCCCTAGACCTTTACAGAGTGGGTTTGAATCACCAGTCTTTGAGCTAACGGTTGAGTGTGTAACCATTTGCATCACCTGGATTCCCTGAATTTAAGATTGGTATGTAGGAATTAAAAGAAGAAAACAAGAACCAATTCTATCTCCTCTCACTTCCCATCCCCACTACTGAGGAAAAAAGTGCTCTGTAAAAACATAGATTCACTTAAAAGAGTTTGATTAACATTTTAACTAGCAATGTCTTACATGCTTGGTTGTCTTTTTGGGTTTGTTCATCATTTATGGTAGCAGTGATTAGCTGGTTCAAACTCATAAACTGAAATTATTCAGTGGTATGTTTGTGTGTAGGGTGACTTAGGATTTCATTAAATTCACCGGTTTTGACTTTTTTTTGGGGGGGGGTATGCATTTAAGAACTTTTTATTAGACTTTTATTATATTTGGAACAGGCTCCCATCATAAGAGTTACAATAATTTCTCATTGTTTTTTCTAACTCATGTTAAAAATTGAATTGGTTCTCACCTGTGGACACATACATACATGTCTCATTAAATGTCTTGATTGCTAACATGATAAATTAGAGATGATGAGTAATTTGGATGTGGTAATTTGTATCTAGATTGCAAAATCCAAGAGCAATTAGGCCAAGGCTAGGCATTCAGATATTCAGTTTTGTTTTATGACCAGAAAAGAAAGCCATTTTGAGTCTCTATCAAAATAGGAAGAAAATGGTTTGTGGTTGAATAAGAAAAACAGTAATCAACATTTTTGATTCTCTCTTGAATAAACCACACATCTTACATTTCCTTACGTTAATAAAGAGCCCTCAGCTTAAGTATGGGTCTGAATTTTTACTTTAGGAAACTGGACTATTCTTTTATTCATTATAATCAGATACTAAATGAAAAGGAAGTATTTTGTTTCTGTCTGAAACCTTGACTTAAACCCAAGTCTTGGTTGCCTTAGATGATAACCTTTAAAGAAAACAGTGAATATTTATTTAGAATTTGGTACTTTAGCTGTAATTTAAAATATTTAACTTTAAAAAGGCAAAGATTTGAAATGGGGGCCATTTAATTAGTAGCATATGATTGTTAATTTCATAATGGCAAGCAGTTTCCATAAGAGACACTGAGCATTATTTTCTCAGAGATGTTCTTTGAGTTGCGTCAGAATAGATTGAATGGCAGTGAGATTGGTTTTTTGAGCTGGGTGACATACACATTCAGCGTTGCATGACAAGCACCCAACTGATTTAGTAAACAGATGCACTGGGAAAATAAAAGACACCTGCCAGAAGTATTGTCTTTCCTGTTAAAGTAACTTCATGACCTTGGGAAGCTATTTAGTCTCTCTAGGTCTTAATAAAAAGGAGAATTTGGAACAGATAACCTCAGGCTATTTTGAGAATTTCATAACGATCCCCCAACCCCACCTCAACCAAAGTACCGGTCTCTTTTCAAATCTAGTCCTAGGTTTCTGGAGGATCATTTGGTGTGTATCTTCCCTTCTTTATGCTTACTTGCTTGCTTAATTTACTCTTTTATATCACAAAAGATTGGTTCAAGACATACCTTAAATTAATACTGTCTCATTAACATAACAAAACCCATTCCAAATAGGATTATAATCAAGAGTTTGAGAATTATAATTTATAACACATAACTTTGGGGAACACAATTCAATCCAGAACAGTATTTTTCCCATTTTACAACAAAACACTGCCACTAGGTCAGTGCCAATTCATTGCAGTCCTATAGGACAAGGTAGAACTTCCCCTGTTGGTTTCCAAGACTATAACTCTTTATGCAAAGCATGCCAGGAGCTAGTGTTGGTTTTTAAACAGTTGACCTTGTAGTTAGTAGTCCAATCCTTAACCACTATTCCACCAGGCCTCCTGCTCTCATTTTACAGATGAATTATTTCTTTTATATGGACTCCATGCTTAGATAAATAGCACTACCAGTGATTCTCTTGTAGCCACTACAGGAACTTGGGTCTTGGTGTAGTTTAGGTAATGGGCTGTTAACAAACTGAAAGATTATTTGTTCAAATCCCCCAGATAGTCCTTGGAAGAATATCTGCCTGCTTCTGTGAAGAATTACCATTTTGGAAACCCTGCATAGTCAGAAATGTATTCCTTGGTTTTCTGTTTGTACTTTTAGTCTCCTGTACTTATTCCTACCAGCACTAGTGGTGTGGTGGCTCCATATTGGGTTGCACCCCAAGGTCCCAACTGCTCTGTAGGAGAAAGCTGCTCTTTCCTCCCATCAAGAAGTTACAGCCTCAGAAACCTGCGACAGTAGTTCTACTCTGTCCTAGAGGGTCACAGTGAATCAGAATCGGCGCAATGGCAGTAAGTTTTTGTTTTGGTACTGCCTCCCTAACAATGTTGTTGTGTTAGATCATAGGTTCTTAAATTTATTTGGTCTATTGTCGTCCTCTCAAAAAAAAAAAAATTACCCAAACCCCACCCCCCTCTGCAATGAAAAACTTTGGTACTCTACCTAATAATTTAGGATAAAGTGTAGGTACGTGCTTTTGTAGTCCCTACCCCACTATAGAGCATTCCAGTGCCACCGGAGGATGATGTTTTGGGAAACATTGTGTTAGATAATCACATTTTAATTGTTCTTAAAATTCTTGTTTTCAGTCTGTACTCATTACTGCCATTGAGTCAATTCCAGCTCATAGTGACCTTATAGAACAGGGTAGAACAATTCTTGTGGATTTCCAAGACTGCGATTCTCTCCAGGAGTAGAAAGCTTCATCTTTCTCCATGCACGGCTGCAGAAATGCAGGGCTGTAGTGTATAGTAAATGCACTTTTCTGTCATAGCATGGATCATTCAAGAAAACCAGAAGTCAGGGATCAGGCCTGTGAGTTGTGCCTGTAGTAGTAATCTAACTGGTTAAAAAAATACTAGAATTTATATGGTTAAGAGACAATATATTCAAAGTTATCTTGAATTTTTTTTTCAGTAGCCACTCTTCAAAGAACTTCTAGAATCGTTCTTTTGAGATTTCTCTAATATCATAAACCCCATTTAAGTATATTATATGAGGTAAATTACATTAGGAGAATGGATTTGTCATTTAGAAAGAGTAGAAAATCACTCATAGTTAAGTTTTATATATGACATTAGGGATCAATATAGTGAATGCTATTTTTGGTTAAAATAAAATAGTGACCAAAGGAATGAAACCTTTTCTTGTGTCATTTGCAAAATAGTTATAAAGGTGGTTAGAAAAAAGCAGTTCCAAAATTGTTTCATGCAGTGGCAACTTGAATTTGTCTTAAAAGTCACCGATTTGAGTGGAGATAACCTGTGTTTGGATGTAAATTGTGCTAGATCAGTAGAGTTGCATCATAACATGGGTATACATGTTCTCTGTTCCCCACTTAGACCAATACTATGCCGATTTAGCTGCACTCTAGAGAAAAGAGATGGTAAATAAACTATGATGGATGGCAGATACTTCCATTTTAAAAAATATCATTCTAAACACAAGTGTTTGTATAACAATATAGTTATTAGTTATATTAATATTTATTGTGTAATTTGTGTTTATCCATATCCAACCCAGTACCACTGCCATCAAGTAGATTCTTTTTTTGGGAGGGTGGGGATGGGCATCACTGCCCTCTGGTGGGAGTAGGAGGCCCAGCCTTGCTCCTGGAGAGCTGCTGCTTGATTTGAACCACCAAGCCAGTGGGCCGCAGTCCCGCACTCAACCACTATGCCATCGGGGCTCAGACCCCAGTAGATTCTTATTCATAGCAACACTAGGGTTTCTGGGACTAAATTTTTACAGACGCAGGCAGCCTCATCTTTCTCCCTTATTAAATTTAACTCCTTATCTCATTCTTATTCACAAACAAGAACTACAGTTGCAAACTCTGAATGTACTCTTTTAAAAAAAATCATTTTGGGTTTTTTTTTTAGAGCTTTTATCACAGTCCATACATACATATATGTGTCAAGCATATTTTTCATCATCATCAAAACATTTTCTTTCTTCTTGAGTCCTTGGTATCAGCTCATTTCCCCCCTCTCTCATGAACCCTTAATAATTTAAAAATTATTATTTTTTCTTTTGAATGTACTCTTAATGCAAGCTCACACCTAAGGAAATCTTCATTGAGTGCAGATAAGAAAGAATATAAAAACTGTCTGCATCAGGATCATATAAATGAGTGGCTTTTAGATATTATTGTACACTTTATTTTTTAACAGATAAACAAAAGTTTGTGGGGAAAAGAGGGATTTTCCACAAAACTTTTGACATCCTCTCGTATATCCGTGTATCTTGCAGCAGAGGAACTTGTGATAAGATCTTTTGAAAGTATTATATTTCTTTATTTAAACTCTTAGTTGGTAGAGTTTAATAAGGCTTCCATATTTCTAAGTATTAAATAGTTCTATAAAGTATCTCTAGTACCATTTGAGGTCCAAAATAATTGAATAGTAAATTATATTAATATAATAGCAGTCCATTAATTTAACAGAAATCTACTATGTAAAGTACTGAAAATGTAATAGGAACTAGAGAAAAATGGTCCCAAACCCTCTTGAGCATTTGTATCTAGACAGGCATGGGACAGATGGTATACTACTAATTGCACAGTTTATCTTTGTAACCATTATTGTGGTTAGTGCTAAATGGGAGGAACACGGAGTGGCATAAGAAGTCCGACCTACAGGGGAGGTGTGGCAGAGAAGGTGACTTGGGCTAATGGGGAACTATTTCTGGCAGAACATCTTGTTTGAAGATCTGGAACGACAAAGGGCTTGACCTTTGTTAGGAACTTAAGGAAGGTGCTATAGCTGGATTTTTAACAAATGAAAGTGATAGTAGCATTTCAAACAAGTAAGGACTGAATCATGTGGTGCCTTGTAAGCCATCTTAAGGAATTTTATTTTTGTCTTCAGATTCATTGGAAACCATCAAAGAATTTTAAGCAAAGCAGGGGGATGATAAGGTTTAGATGCTGATCTCAATACTGTGGGTTGTAGATACTGTGTGAAAATGCTTTGGAGTGGAGATTAGGGTAGATGGTGGGAGACTCATTAGATCATATTAAACTTAAAAGATCCGTGGCTTATCCCAAGACACATGGTAGCTATTAGAAGTGCAAATTCTTGTGTCTCATTCCAGCCTGTCTTACCTACCTAAATCGGCAACTCTGGGACTGGGGCTCGAAATAACTGTGTTTCTCCACCTCCCTAGGGGATTCTGATACATCCTGAAGATCTTTTGTTTTTGTTTTTAACCATTTTACTATGTGGTTTTGGAATGCCGAAAGAAGTTCTAGGCTGGTATATGGGTAGGTGGAACAGTGGCTAAGTTTTCAGCTGTGAACTGAAAGGTTGTTGGTTTGAACCTGTCAGTCACTCCATGAGAGAAGATGTCTGCTTTTGTGAAGATTATAGCCATGGAAACCCTACTGGCTGTTTTACTCTCTCCAGTAGGGTCTCTTCACTACTTCAGTGTCAGCATGTCATATTGTAGTGGCTTGTGTGTTGTTGTGGCCCTGGAATCTATGTTAATGGTATTTTAGATAAATTCAGTAGAATTGCCCAAGTGAACAGATTTCAGTGGAGTTTACTCTAAAGGATTAGGTTGTCTACTTCTGAGTAATTAGCCATTGTAAATCTTGTGAATAGCAGTGGAAGATTGTCAGATATAGTGCTAAAAGATGGAGTAAGGAATGAATAAAGAAGACCACAGAAAAACTGATGTATTTGAAAATTTGATGTGATTGGTGTTGAAGAATATTGAAAATACTATGGACTGCCAGAAGAACAAATACAGCTGTCTTAGAAGAAGGACATCCAGAAAGCTCCTTAGAAGCAAGAATGGCTAGACTATATCACCAGGGCTCCTGATATATGGATAGGGATAATACATGGTTAGGGAGTATAGGTGACTTATCATAACAGATAAATGGATAAGGAAATTAGGGAACATACATGTGGTAGTTGAGAGTGAGAGGAAGAGAACTACTAGAACTAAACAGACACTTTATCACATTAGTTAACACTAAAGTGACTTAATTGTCAAAGTATTAGATAGAAGGAGACCTAGTGAAAGATTCAAAATTGATTAGTGTGGAAGTTACATAATCTGGTGTCAATTTGAGACTAGTAAGAGTGGATCGGTAGAAACTATTAGGGCCATCGATGAGGGAATTAGGACAAACCTGAGAACTTCGGCTCAGGGAATACGTAGGCTATTGGAAATAGGAAAGAACACAGAGAGGTACAAATTGACAAATGAGATATGCTGAAGACAAAACACTTGTAGTTAACAAAAAACCCTAAAACACTTGTGTTCATTGAAAGAATTCATCAAGAGAGTGATAAGAGAGCTTATGGATTGGGAAAACATCTATATCAATGACACATCAGACAAAGGCCTTATTATTAAAGCATGCAATACTCTGCAGAAAAATAAGCCCAATTGCCTACTGAGGAGACGGGCAAAGTACCTGAACATAAGTTTCACAAGGGCAGAAATCCAAATGGCCAATAAACATATAAGAAAATGTTTCAGATTCTTAGTTATAAGAGAAACGCACATTAAAACCACCAGGAGATACTACCTAACACCTTCAAAGACAACCCATTTCAAAAGATCAGAAAGTAACAAGTGTTAGAGGGGCTGGGGAGAGATAGGAACCCTTGTCCACTACTGGTGGACCTGTAGGTATGTACAACCATTATGGAAATTAGTTTAGCTATATCTGAAACAGACCTAGCAATCCCTCTACTGATTATATACTCAGAAGAGACAAGATACAAACCACAGTTAGACATCTGTGCTCCGATGTTCATCGCAGTGCAGTTCACAATTGAAAGGAGTTGGAAATAACCCAAATTTCCATCAACAGATGAATGGATTAAAAAATTGTGGTACATATGTACAGTGGAGTAGTAAGCAACCCTAAAAAGCAGTGATGAATACATGAAACACAATGACACATGGGAAGACCTGGAAGAAATTATACTAACTGAAGTAAACCAAACATAAAAGGACAAGTATAAAAATGAATCCACTGAGGTAAGAAAAAAATGCAAAAAGGGGCATATGGGAATAATTACTATCTGCATACATTCCTGTGGCGAGGTGCAGGTGCCGCCAAACCCAACCCAGATATGTGTATGGCAGCCAACTAAAAAGGGGAAGAAAAAAAGGGGAAGCAGGCAAGCAGGGCACTAACCCACTTAAGGTGAGGGTGTTGTTTATATCTCCACAGGAAAGGGAGGGAGGGACCAGACTTCAACCTGGTACTCCAAGACGTGAGTGCAGCATATAGCTGTGAAGCAGGGAACCTATAAAGAAGTCTCTGGGCCAGAGCTCAATCCCAATTATGTGAACACCCCCCCCCCCCCCACACACACACACAGGGGGTGGGGGAATGCAATTCAGAGGACAGCGCTGGATCTGGAGCAAACGAAGAGGGAAGGAGAGAAAGTGGAACACGACCCAGCCCACCAAGCCCTGAGGACAATATTTTGGTTCATAGCAGCCAAATCACAGGGAGGATCACAGGGCTGGCACCACATGAGATACAACATCCCTTACTGACACATAGCACTAAGGGGGACAACACTTGGGACACGATATAAGAGATGTGCCCTATTTGACCTCACTACACCAGAGTGAAACACTAAGGGCGTACAGTGGAGCAGCCAGAGGTGAAGTCCCCAAGGAATGCCAAGGGTAGGCTTTGGGGCCAAAGCATCACACCCCAGCAGACTCAACTGAAAAATACTCATGATGATCAATGGACAGACCTGGAATTGTTTGAGGGCTTTTCTTTTTTGGCTGTTGGTTATTTATTTGTTTGTTTGTTTTGTTGTATTAGTTGTTTTGCTTTGGTACATATATTACTGTCTATGCATGTCTATCTGGACAAGATAAGCGGATGAACAATCTGGAGGAGAGAACAATGAGACCAATGGTTCCAGAGGCACATGGGAGAGGGGGAGGTGAAGGAAAGGGGGTTGCCAATAAACCCAGGGACAAGGAAGAATATGCGATCTAAAATTGATGGCGAGGAGGGCATAGGATGCTTGGGGGTGTTCAATCAAGGTCAGCGTAACTTAGGACCAAAACTCGAAGGAAGGTTGATAGTGGGACAGGAGGAAAGTAAAAGGAAATAGAGAAAAGAACTGAGAAGCAAAGGACATTTATAGAGGTCTAAATACAGGCATGTATATATGCACATACATTATATATAGTGATAGAGGAATAGATCTATGTACGCATATTTATTTATAAAGTATTAGGTCAGCAGATGGACATTGGATCTCCATTCAAGTATTCCCTCAATGCAAGAATACTAATCTGCTAACATGAAACTCTGTGATGCTTACCTTCTCTGACATGATGGGTACAGAAGCAAATGTGGCAAAGAAAGCTGAGAGTGCCTGCTATCAAAAGATACAGCATCTGGGGTCTTAAAGACTTGAAGGTAAACAAGCGGCCATCTAGCTCAGAAGCAGCAAAGCCCACATGGAAGAAGCACACCAGCCTATGTGATCATGAGGAGTCGATGGGATCAGATATCAGGCATCAAAGACCCAAAACAAAGCAAAACAAAAATCTTATTAACCTAATAACAGAGCGCGAAGTTTTTGTAACATTTAATTAAAATGTATCTGGTGCCGAAATTATAAAGGTTTTGGAGCCTACCATGATGTCGATTAAATCATCACACTGTACTAGTAAATGCATACCACTAGTTATGCATTTTACCCGCAAAATGCTTGAATAGTGGCCGATTGTGCATTTGAAGTTACGTGGTCATTGGCATTTAGTGCGTTTTACGACAATTTTCAATCTAGTGAAGTTTTAGTGTCGATATTTTTTTGTATATGTTCATAAAACTAGTTTTGTTTTGTTTTTGTGGGCATCACTGCTCTCTGGTGGTGGGAGTAGGAGGCCCAACCCCACGGCTGGAATTGAACCTCCGTCCCAGTGGGCCGCAGTCCCGCGCACAACCACTACGCCACCGGGTTTCAGCCCCATAAAACTAGTTTTTATGTCAAAAGTATATTACTCATAAAAACATATTAAATATTTCCAGTTTTTCAAAATGTAACAAACTCGTTATATTCGTCTTTTGAATTGACAGCGACAAAAATTAGCACAGCATCGATTGTGGTTTTTTTTATAGAAAATGGTGAATTTGTGACCTAGATGGAAGTGGTACAGACTCAGACACGGAACCAGATGCTAATACCGATGAAATTGGTAAATAAAATGTGTATTATATTAAAAAATTTTGATGTTGCAATATAAAATTTTAATTTAATGCTATTCAAACCAAAGATATTCCTGGAAGAGTTATCTGTTTGGATGGTCTTCACCATTATCCTGAGGTCACAAACAGAGGAAGATGCAAAAATGTAAATTGCAAGAGTGCACCAGTACTTTTCTGTAGCAAATGCAAAGTTCATCTTTATATCACACACACAAATTGTTTTGTTAATGTCACACTAATTAAAATTATAAACATTTTGTATTATATTTTATAAATAAAATGAGTCTTCAGTTTGTTTTTTTGTTTAATAATAAAAATAAGATGAAAAATAGTATAGAAATGAAGGTGCATTTTTTATTCTTGTATTGTAAATCCATGGACAAATGTGACAATTTGGTTAAATCTTAAAAACATTGCAAATTTTATATTTTTAAATATATTTTGGTTGTTATAGATATATTGATAACTTTGAACGTAAAGAATAAAAGCAAAATTTAGAGATAATGGGAATGAGGGGGAGGGCAGAGTCCATCAGTAGTCAATTGGACACCCTCTGTCAGATGGGCCATAAGGAAGAGACGAGCCAGCCAGTATAACACCAATAAAACACACAACCTTCCTCTAGTTCTTTAATGCTTCCCTCTGCTCCACCTCCACACACACACTATGATGATCTCAATTTTATCGTATAAATCTGGCTAGACCAGAACATGTGTACTGGTACAGACAAGCATTTGCAACACAGGCAATCTAAAACATAAACTCCTCAGGAACAATAAGGGGAACAGCAATACTATAAGGGTAATGAAAGTTGGGGGCAGGGGGAGTAAGGGAGAACTGATCACAATACTTGATACATGCCCCTCCCCCCATATCAGGGGAACAGAGCAGAAAAGTGAGTGAAGAGAGATATCTGTTGGTAAAAGACATGGAAAAAAATATTTTATGATTTATCAAGAGGATATGGGAGATAGAGGAGAGGGAAAGGAAGGAACAAATAAGCTGAACAAATGGCTAAAGTAGGAAAAATGTTTTAAAAAAGATGAAAACATATGTACAGATATGTTTGACATAGTGGATATAAATAGGAATTATGATAAGAGCTGTAAGAGCCCTTCCCTCCCACCAAAAAGGGTTGGATTTTAGCCTTTCAATGAGGTTGCAGCTTGATGACCTCATTTGAAGACGCTATCAAGATAAGTAGCTTCATATATTCGTGTTGATAAGCTACATAGAACTACACTGATGGAACCAGAGCACTGAAGCTGGAGGAGTCACACGGAGACCCATGCCAGTTCTGAGATGCTTCCATCACTACTGGGTCCACAAGACTTTTCACCCACTGGCATGTGACCTTTCTATAGTCAGCATCATTGTATGTGTTGCGTGAGTCTGAAGTACAATTTATAGACATTATTGGACCTCGGGGCTAATATCAGACTTGATCTGGACTGGGCTGGGATGTTTTCTTAATATACAATTACTCTTCTAGACATTTGTTTTCTATAGAGCCCTTGGTTTCAGCTCCTCTTTTTTCTTTTCTCAACCCCCACCCTTGTGACCCTAAGATAAATTATAAATTATTATTTTCATATCTTATACCAACCGCTGTTTTCCTTCGCCCATCCTCCTGGAGAGAGGTTATGTGGTTATGTGTTAATCATTGCGATTGGTTTCCCCTTGCTGCTCTTCTCTTCTCACCTTCTGGTATCACTATTCTCATTTCTGTTACTGGAGTCCCTATGTCAGGAGCTCTTACCTCTTATCTGTACTTGTGTACATGCTCTGGTTTAGTTTGAAGGTAGCGCTGGTGTCACGATAGTGGGTTGAGGAAACCTCAAAGAACTGGAGGAATATTGTGTGTTCCATCGGTGCTTTACTGCACCCTGGTGACTCATCCCTTCTCTGTGACACCTGCTAAGGGTACGGTGCGATGCCCCATTGTCTACAGATGGGCTATAGGTCTCTTCTTCAACCCCCCTCATTATCAACAATATATGTAAAAATATGATTGATTCAATTGATGTACAGATTGTTATATGAGTTCTAAAAGCCCTCAAAATGATATTTTAAGTTAAAAATATATACATACTCTATATAAAACACTCTCTTACATAGGAGTGTCTATACATGTTTGTTTCTCTGTTCTATCTGGCTTACACACTTGCTTAAAGAAGCATAAACATATAAAAGCCAAGAGTGTTTTTTAAGAGAAAGTGACAAAAAACATTGCATTTGGCAATTAATGACCTTTTTTTGGAATAGTTGCAGTGGAATTGCAGTGACAGGTACCAACATACAGTAAGTTGCAAAGGAAATTGAGGGAGAAGTAGCAATAATATAGTTTAATCATTTAAGGCATTCCTTAATCCTTAGGTTATAGGGCAGTGCTGATCAATCTGTGGGTTGTGACCTCTTTGGGGGTTGAACAACCCTTTAAAGGGGTCCCCTAAGACCATCAGAAAACACATTTCCACATAGGAATTTGTTACCCTGATTTGACTTTGGATGTGGACTCAGAAATTTCCAACTAGAAAGAAGATTCTTCACATTAAAGAACATGATTGTAAGGGCTGAGCCCCGGTGGCGTGGTGGTTGTGCGTGTGACTGCGGCCCACTGGGATGGAGGTTTGATTCCAGCTCCATGGAGCAAAGGCTGGGCCTCCTACTCCCACCACCTGAGGGCAGTGATGCCAAAAAAGACAAAAACAAAAACATGATTGTCTCCTCAGATGACTGGTATGTTAGAAGTGGGCAGTATAGAAATTGGATGCCCTAAATAGGGAGGATAAAGGAAAGAAGTGACTGGCTTACAGACTTTCATGGATGGGGGGATATTTTGATAGGATTATGGTTTAGGTGTTCACATAACTGCAACTGTTAAATATAACTGCAATTGTTAAGTATGACATTTTTTTGTTTTGCTTGCTTAGCCCTTTAATGCTGGGATTTTTAATTCCAGGGAAAATATTTTTTTAGTTTTCTTTACTTTCATAGTTACATATATATATATATATATATATATATATATATATATAAAATAACCACAATATATTTAAAATATAAAATTTACAATGTTTTTAAAATGTAACCAAATTGTCACCTCATGCACGGATTCCTCACGTTTGTCCATTGTCCCATTTGTACATAAATTTTACAAAAACGTTGTGCTTGGCATTATCGGGTTAGACAATACTCTGTTTAAATGAGGCTAGCACATTTTGAGTTGTATGCATTTCAGTTTTATCCTGCTAGGCACAAATATGACTTTACCCTTGCCTTTGTTTCAAAAATTGTGTATCATTAAAAAAAGTACACATTTGACAAAGGGTAGTTGGTGATAATTACGTAATTTTTCTCAACTTGAAGTGTAGGGATAGAGACTAACCTGTCACTAAGGTCAAAGAACCTGATGATGCCTCCTTGTCAGCATGACTTCCTCATAATGGGAATCTGGGAACCTTTTGCTCTCTCTGTGTTTCATCTTCCTGCTGGTCAGCTACTTGGAGACCAGCAGGAACCCTGAAGATACATCCATGCCATTTGATCCACAAGATTTTTCACCCATTGGCCTGTGATCTTGCATTTTGTACCATTGCTTGTGGCTGTGTGAGTCTGAAAGAGGATTTATGAACTAGCATTGGACTTAAAGGACTAGTATCAGACTTAGAGACTTGATTTGGACTGGGCTGGGATGTTTTCTTGACATCCAATTACTTCTTGGTATAATGCTCTTTCTTACACATATGTCAATGGATTTCTTTCTCTAGTCAATCTGGCCTAACACAAGATCCTAGAAGCTATTCTTTCTGATAGTCTACCACCACCTTACCAGTAATTTCCTCACCACACCTGCTGTAGCATCCATATCTGCTGTTTCCTTCATGAGTGTAGAAATTGAGCAGGACTATGTCGTAAAGATTGGTTTTTCCTAGATTGGAGCTAGGATTAAATGGTAACTCAAAATCCATTCCTATATCTGTGTTTCCTATATGCCTCTTCTGGCTCATCTTAGAGATATCTTTGTTATTTTATGTTAGAGAACCTTATCGATCATCTCCCAGGAACATAATGTCCTTGTGTTTATAGCATCATTGATATAGTCGATGGTAATGTATTTAAAACACGACTGAGAAAAGGAGATTAAACAAGTGTAGGCTAACTATAAATTTCAGTACAGTGATTTACATAGAGTAAATCCTTATATGACTGGATGCTATTTACGCAAAAATGGGAGTTGTTAGGCAAAATTTTCAATAACATTCACTGAGATGTACCAGAAACTTTTTGAAGTTCTCCTCATATTAAAAACCTGCCAATATTTAGATGCCTGGTAGTATAGTAGTTGGCGTGCAGTCTACAAGGTCTGTAGTTTGAGCCACCAGCTTGCTTTGCTGGAAAATAGACACAGGACTTTCTTGTCAGGTAACAGGTGCAGTCATGGAAACTCACAGAGGCAAGTCTATCCTATTGTTGTATGGTTGCTATGAGTTGGCATCAACTTAGTAGCAATGAATTTGTTTGTATTATAAATGCTAAGAATCCTGAACGTGGCCACATTGTCTTTTGAAGTATGTTTTTTAGCACAGTTATTTAACTTCAGCATTTGTGGTACATTTTAAGCAGTGTGTCTTGTGTTAGCTGAGTAGTTTCCTAGAAAGGTTTTCATGTCTTTTTTTTCAAAATAATAATCACAAAATTTCAAATTCTGGAAAAATGTAAAGACTTTTATAATTTCCAGAGCACAGTGACAGATCCACAGCAAGTCTATATATTGCTCAGCTATAGTTATATTTTAATAATTACTTTTCTTTGTGGGAAAAAGTATGGCTAACCACCAAAAGAGTGAAGCTGGTGATTTTAAGCATTCACATTTCTCGACAAGAAGAAAGAAGTTTTCCTTTTTCCTATTTTAAACTTTGAATATATTTATCTTGTAGCATCAACTGGATGAAGTTATTCTAGAGCCTACTGTAAAGTTCAAATGACTATTTGCGTCAGATGGGGTGATTACCCATCTTTGTTTTGGTTACTCCCATATATGGATTTGTTTCCACAGGCACACTAATTTTGCCATCTCCTACACAAGACTTAACTCCTTTCTGTCTCCTTCTTCTGCGCATCACCATTCCTTCTACCTGCAGTATTTTTCTTCATCTCCATCGACTTCTTTTAAAAGTGGCATCTAATATTGTTTTGTCTAAAAATTATTCATTATTTACTCCATGTGGCTGCTATTTATGTGCTTGATTTTGTCCTAAAACTTAACACAGATTCAACTTAATACAAATTCAATGAATGTGAATTGTGTTTTGGTGACATACTGGAAAATGTTAAGATTAACCAATTGATTTGATTATCTTAGATATTTTGTGAGTTATTTCCGTTTTAGAAGAAAATAAATACATGCAAACTTGCACAGTGATGTTGTAAAGAACAGTATTTTAAAAATCAGAATTAGAGCTTTGAACCAATTCTCTTTGATGAGAACTTATATATCCATTATTCTCTGGGGCATTTGTGCATTTTGAGGCAGCATATCTGGGCGAAAATACAAACTCGTGGGGAAGTGGGATTTAAGCTGGAATTAATCAGTTTAAAGCCCTCATTTCTTTACAGTTAATCTCTCCTGCTATCCTCTTCCTTGGAGTGTTGGTGAAACAGTGGGTTAAGCATTGCGCTGTTAATCAAAAGGTCAGTGGTTCAAATCTACCAATCATTCCATGGGAAAAAGATAAGGCAGTCTGTACCCATAAAGATTTATACAATCAAAGAAATCTTATAGCACAGTTCTGTTCTCTCCTAGAAGATTTCTTTGAGTTGGAAATAACTTGACCACAGTGGCTATGGCCTTTTAGGGGGAATCCCTCTTCCCCCAGGTAACTGTTGATGTGAGTTAACAGTCTGTATTGGGGTTTTTTTTTGGCTTGTTTTTACAATTTCACATAATAGGATCATTAGAATGTTTCGTCTAGCTTCTTTGAAATTGCTTTTAATTGGAGTAGTCCACTGTGTAAATGAGTACACTATCATATGTTTATCCATTTACCTTTTGGTAGACATTTGACTTGTTTCCAGATTTGGCGATTATAAGTAAAGCTGCTGTGAAAATCTGCATATAAATCTTTAAGTGGACATATTTTCATTTCTCTTAGGTAAAAACATTAGAGCAGTTATACCGTTTACATTTCTCCTAGCAATCTGCGAAAGTTAGAAATACACTACATACTTTTTGATAATCTTTTTGAAGTTTACCTATTTTAGTGGGTTCTGGTGGCCTAGTGGGTTACATAGTGAATTGTTAATCACATGGTTGGCAGTTCAAACATACCAGCTGTTCCTTGGGAGAAAGATAATGTTTTCCACTCGTATGATGATTTACAGCCTAAGCAAACCACAAAGACAGACCTACTTTGACCTATAGTCTCAAAATGAATTAGAATTAACTCAATGGCAGTGAATTTGGCTTAATTAAAAAAATTCCAGTGGTTTTGTAGTATCTCATTGAAGATTTTCTCTTCAGTGCATTTCTCTTATGACCAGTGGTGTTGATAATATCTTCATGTATCTATTTTTGTAAAGTGTTTAAATTTTTTGTTTTAAAACTTGTATTGTCTTCCTATTGATTTTTTTAAGAGTTCTTTATTAACCTGAATCCCAGTTCTTTGCCAGATGTATATTTTAGGCTTATTTTCTGTTGGTGGCTTACCTATTCCTTAACACTGTATGTTAAAGAGCAGATGTTTTTGATATTGATAAAAATCTATTTTACCAGTTTTTCTTTCATAGTGTTTTGTCTCAAAACGTTGCCTACTACAGTTTGAGAAGATTTCCATTCAAATTCTATGTTAGAAGTTTAATAATATTTTTTTTTATTTGGTGGCATCACTGCCCTGGTGGGAGTAGGAAGCCCAGCCTTGCTCCTGGAGAACTGCTGCTGGATTTGAACTGTCAACTCTGTGGGCTGCAGCCCCGCATGTAACCACTACACCACCAGGGCTCAGCCAAGTTTTATAGCATTAAAAGCCTTTTTATATTGAGTTCATTTTGACTTCATTTTTGTGTTTGGGCTACGAGTTGAAGTTTGCTTATTTATTTTTATGTGAATATCTAATTGTTCTTGAAAATGTTTCTTTTTTCTATTAGATTTCTACTTATTTTGAAAATCAGTGGGCATAGATATGTCTGGGTCTATTTCTGCACTTGCACTTCTGTTCCATTGATATCTATGCTGTGTACTAATAGACTCTCTTGGTTGTTTTTATAATAAATTTTTCAGGGGTAGTTTAACTCCTCAACCCAGCATAATTTTGAACCTAGAAATAAAATATTATATATAATTTAATGGGAGCCCGGTGGTGTAACAGAGCCGTATGTTAGGCGGCTCACCAAAAGGTCAGCATTTCAGAACCACCAAGCAGTTCCATGAGAGAAAGATGAGACTTTTTAACTTCCCTGAAGAGGTACAGTCTCTGAAACACACTGGTGCAGTTCTGCTCTGCCATATAGGGCCGTTATGAGTTAGAATCAACTCTATGGCAGTTAGTTTATATAATGTAATCGCTTGCCCTCATTCCTCGTGTGTGTGTGTGTGTGTGTGTGTGTGTGTGTGTGTGTGTGGTGTTTTTGTTGGTTTCTCCTTTCAAAGGTGTTTTCATCAACACAGGTTTTGTGCTTGGTATTTTCCAGGCTAGACAATGTTTGTATTAAGGAAGAAGCTAAGTACTTTCAGCTGGCCAGAAGAAATTAAGCAGCTCTCAGTGTTCTTTCTTTGGTATTCTTTCTTTGCTGCTATTAACAGTAAACAGCTCTGGGTTGTTTACTGAAAATGTCAGTAAATTGGGCATTAAAAGGGGGAACCAGTTGTAGAGATCTACATATAATCTTCTCCCTGGGGTACAGACAACAGGCAAGTGGGTGAAGGGACACAACGGACATTGTATGATATGATAAAATAATGATAATCTGTAAATTATCAAGGGTTCATGAAGGAGGGAGGGAGAGGAGGAGAGGAGAATGGGGAAATATGAGGAGCTGATACCAAGGGCTTAAGTAGAAGGAGGTTGCTTTGAGAATGATGATGGCAACAAATGTGTAAATGTGGTTTGCATACAATAGATGTATGTATTGATTGTGATAAGAATTGTATGAGCCCCCAATACAATGATTTTTTAAAATGTATCCCAAAAGTGTAGTGTTTAAATCTGAAACTTGAGAGGAAATGCTAGTATTTTTTCAGTTACTTTAAGGTCATAGGTTTCTTTTCTAATATCATTAACTTTATCTTTTGTTTTTGTGATGTTAGGAGGTTTGGTAGCACAGTGGTTAAAGTGTGTAGCTACTAACCGAAAGGTCGGTGCGTCAAACCTATCAGAAGCTTCGCAGAAGACAGAAGTGAGTTTGCTTCCGTAAACATTTACAGACGTGGAATCATCTCAGCACAGTTTGTTCTATAGACTTTGAGTTGGAATCATTTGTTGTAGTGGCTACACAGAACTCACAGACGACATTCATGAGTATGAGAGTTTACTAAGGCAGTCCAAGGAGCCCTAGTGGCATAGTGGGTTACAAGTTGGACTGCTAGTTCACAATCACTAGCCACTCCACCAGAGAAAGATGAGGTTTTTCCTCCCTCAAAGATTTAGTCTTGGAGACCCGCAGGCACAGTTCTGCTGTATCCTGACAGCCAGCACTGACTTGGTGGCAGTGAATTTTTTAACTAGGGAAGTTAATAGATAACATGTATTATGATCCTAAAACTGGACCATAGAAGCTCCTCGCCTAAACCAGCAGTCAAGTCTCTCTCTCTCTCTCTCTCTCTCTCTCTCTCTCTCTCTCTCTAGTTTTCAACATCTCAGCATGTGATACCTTGACCTCTTTCTACCTCCTGGGGTCAGGCAGCCTTCCTCCTGCTTTGTTTCACAGCTTCAGTGCTGCCCTTCTGCTCTGTCTCAGGGTGTCCATACCACAGGGTGGCCTGTGGTCTTGCTGTGGCAACGCTTTTGCCACATTGCTTCCCCACAGGTGGGGATTTTGAATGTGTTCCCCTGGAGAGTATTCTTCATAAATTCCTCTCTCTGCTTCTGAGATAGTTCTCTTGTACACAGAGGATTGGTAACTTTTGGTAGAGGGAAAGAACCTTTAGGGTATGCAAGTTGGGCTGCTAACCACAAGGTCAGCAGTTCAAAACCATCAGCTGTTCCATGAGAGAAAGACGAGGCTTACTCACAAAGAGTTAAGAGTCTGCAGGCAGTCCTACACTGCCCAGTCATTATGAGAAAGAGTTGACCTGAGGCAGTGGGTTTTTAGTGCAGGGCATGAGCCAAGTCTCAACACTCACCACCTTGTGAGACATTTCCTCAAAGTTCTGTGATTTTCTGTGGGGCATTGCAGGAAATTGAAGAACCAGGAATGTGAGGGAATATATTCAAGGGAGGACTCAGAGAGGAGAGAGAATGAAGCAGAATAGCATCTTGGAAGAGATGGAATTTGGTACATCTTTAATCTCCAAATTGTTGGGGATAGGCTGGTATTAATTCTTTTTTGTTGTTGTTGTTGGGCATCATTGCTCTCCAGTGGTGGGAGTAGGAGGCCCAGCCCCACTGCTGGAATTGAACCTCCGTCCCAGTGGGCCGCAGTCCCGCGCACAACCACTACGCCACCGGGGCTCAGCCCGGTATTAATTCTTTTAAAAGAAATGATTACCACAGCATTAATGAAGGGAATTGGTGAGTTTAGGTCATTCCCACCTGATTCCTTCCTTTAGAACAGTAGAGTATGCCCTCCAGAATGGGCTGATAGCCACAGGCATAGCGTCAAGAATGACAAAACATCGGACCATATGAATTGACTGCTTGTATGGCCCCACCCAGTCACTAGGTGGGAGTCATAAAGATAAGGATAGAAGGCCCATATGATGAAATTTTCACATCGCACTGAAGCTGTCAGTGTTTATGGGAGCTGAAAGCCTCACTATTCCCCTTTAGAGCAGCAGCTGATTTGAGCCATTGACCTTGAGGTTAGCTTAATTCATTATGCCACAAGTACTGCTTTCCATGCTGCAGTAGGGATAAATATTTTTTTCTTCCTACTGAGGACACATTTCTCTTTTGACAGAGATGTCTAAGATTTTCACTTGTTTAAAAATTTTAGAAAACAGCAGTGGGAGTTAAGAATGTCTTTATAAAAAATAGTGCTTTACCGCTTTAAATTACTGATAGAAGATGATTATGATCAAGTACCTTAGGAAGGTTGGTCACCACTTGCTTAAGACTGCAACTATATTTCCTTCATAAAGACTACAGCTAGATCACAAGATCAGACAAGTGGAAATGTCAGTCAGCTGCTCCGATAGGTATTTTTAGATACGTCTTTTCCCTTAGTATTAATCATGCAGTTGGCCACCAATCCTTCATTTGATTGTGAGTGAAAAGAAATAAAGTAGAAGCCCTCCAAAGGAAGCACTCTGGAGCGAAACAGAAATTTCTGTTTGAATGAGTTTGAAAGATGTCTGAAAGAGTATATTCACTTAGGGTTCTTTGGTTTGAGCAGTCGGAAGCTTTAGCTAACTTAACTGGTTTACTAGACTGAACTTGAACTAAAGCTGAAGAACTGGGTTTGAAAACAAAACAAACAAAATAAAACAAACCCCAAATTCTTAAGCAGCTCCAGGGTTCTAGAAGAGATGACCAGAATTTATAGACTCTACCTTAGGATAGATCTTCTGTCATTGTTTGCTTATGCAATCATTTTTGCTCACGATTTGTATTTCCTAGAGTGAAACAGACAGGGACTGATTGGCTTGGCTTGCCCACTTTTTGCATGGAGAGGGAAAGACACTCTGAGTACATCCATTGAAAGCTGGTGCTTGCTATCAGAAGAGCAAATAACTCTGGACAAATTAAAAAAAAATCTATCCATTACTTTCTATAATCTGTAAGGTCATACAGCATTTATCTACAGTATAAACTATTTCTTGAGTTCATACTTTTCCAGCCTGTATAAATTTGGCAATATCATAAGATAGCATTTTAAAAACACTCATAATGACTGCTTTGTTTTACAGTCTAATCTATTGGCTTTTCCTGCCTTTTGTTCTGACTCTTAATTGAATAGTTATTTAAATGAAATATGTAGGCTTGTTTCTTCTTGGTTTCATTATTTAGTGAATCCTCCCCATATCCCCCACTTGCTATATTAGATAGTAAGAAAGATGCGAAGACTTCAGAAAGGAATAACAGCTAACATGCTCTTTTATCTATGGAAATTATTGGGCTGTTAAAAAAATAATGGTGTGATAAATAAATAAACAAATAAATAAACAGGAATGTAGTGAAAGAGCATCTGTCCCACCCTGGAGGGTTCATCTTTTGATGTTGTTGTCCAAAAGTGATATTGGAGCAAAGTCATAAATAACAAGAGGTATTAAAGTAAGGAATGGTAGGTTTTTATTCATCAGGTTTTTTAAAAAATATTTTGGGGGGGCATCACTGCCCTCAGGTGGTAAGAGTAGGAGACCCAGCCTTTGCTCCGTGGAGCTGGAATCGAACCTCCATCCCAGTGGCCCGCAGTCCCGCACACAACCACCATGCCACCAGGGCTCAGCCCTGGAATGGGAGGTTTTTATGGCATAAATTAAAAACCAAACTCGCTGCTGTCAAGTAGATTCTGACTCATATAAGTGACCTTGTAGGAAAGAATAAATCTGTGCCTGTGAGTTTCCCAGGTTATAAATCTCTTATACATGCATAAAGTTTCATTCCCCCACCCCCCAAGTGGTTGATGAATTAGAACTGCTGATCTTGCAGTTAGCAGCCCCACACCCAACTCTTTACACCAACAAGGTTCCTATGGCATAGATAAGTAGCCTGGGAAAACTCTGGAGATGACAGACAACTTCAGGTAGCTTAACATGACTGGGACACAGCACAATGGTTGGAGAGATTATGAAATGACTTATGGAATAATGAAGGTGAATTAGGTGATAAAGAGCCTTTGAAAGTTTTTGAGGAAAGAAATGACATCAGATTTATATTATGGAAATACTATTAGTGGTAAAGAAGTGAAATTACATAACATGCCCCTTTCCTCCTCTTTTTGGGAACATTTATAAAATTGTACATAATGGTGGCAAGTACAAGGTAGTAGCAGTAGGGTAGATGTAAGAAAGGTTAAGCTGGGTACAGAACAGAGGAAGGAACACACTTAGTATAAAGAAGGTAAGATCTTTATTTTAGACAAAGAAGTAGGTTTCAGTATTTCAGTGTATTGCTCTTACTGTAGTGGGATATATGTGGCTATAGCCAGGATTGGGAACGATGGCAGTTAAAACCATGGGTGTCTAGAATGTGGAGAGGGCAACAGTATTGGGTAGAGTAGTAGAAATAGAGTTACTGAAAAGTGACGACCAGACAATTGGAGGAAAAAACTGGGAAAGATTGTTGCAGAAATAAAGGGGAAAGGTCTTAAAGCTATCTTAAATATGAAATTGCTTCAAAAGTTTGTGGAAAAAGAATAGAAAATAGATATTTTTCCATGATCTTTTTTTAATGTTATAATTTTTTGACTAAGTTTTTAATTTTTATTTACTCACTTCTTTTTGCTAAATGTTTTTTATTGGGGGCTCTTAACATTCTTATCACAATCCATACATTGATCCATTGTATCAAGCACATTTGTACACATGTTGCCATTATCATTTTTAAAGCATCTTCTTTCTACTTGAGCCCTTGATATCAGCTCCTTATTTTTCCCTCTCCCTCCTCACACTCCCTCAATCATGAACCCTTGATAAGTTATAGATTATAATTTTCATATCTAATAATATTATAATTAAAAATTATTTTATTGGCATATAATTCACATGTCATGATTGAATAGTTTGAATATACTAAAAGTTATAGTCATCACTACAATTGATTTGGAACATTTTCTTCTTTCTTTTATTCATTGTTATTAGCTCATTTCTTCTAATCTCCCCAGCCATACTGCCAAGAAACCATTAATCCAGTTATTATCTCTATACATGTACCTATCCTGATGTTATAACAAAAACAGTAAAGCAACAGCAAAAACCTTAAAACTATAACAAAACAGATTTAAACCTCAATTGAAAGCAGAAAATATTAAAGTCCAGAGCAAATTAAAAAATGAATTCAAAGACATGGAAAAATAATCATAATTTATAAATTATCGAGTGTTCATGAGGGAGGGAGAGGGAGGGGAAAAATGAGGAGCTGATACTAAGGGCTCAAGTAGTAAGAAAATGTTTTGAAAATGATGATGACAATAAATGTGCAAATGTGCTTGACACAATGTATGTATTGATTGTGATAAGAGTTGTACAAGCCCCCAATGAAATTATTCATTTAAAAAGATTAGTTAGAAGGGAGACCAAATGATAAGGTCTTCAAACCTTTAACTATTTACAGACTTTCTTTGGTCGTTGGTGTTTTGTTGTTTTGTTTTCTGTTGCTTTGTTTTGCTCTGTCTTGTTTTTGTGCATATTATTATCTCTGCAGACCTTTCTACATAAGATGGCTGGGATAAACAATCTGGAGGAGAAAACAACTATGTTTCTGGGGGGACATGGGATGGGGAGATTGGAGATCGGAAGTGGTGGTTGTTAGCAAACCTAGAGACAAGGGAACAACAAACAATCCAAAATCAATGGTGAAGAGGGTTGTGGGAGGCCTGGTAGGGCTTGATCAAGGGCAGTGTCACTGAGAGGAATTACTGAAACCCAAATGAAGACTAAGCATGATAGTGGGACAGGAAGAAGTAAAAGGAAATAGAGGAAAGATCTAGAAGGCAAAGGGCATTTACAGAGGTCTAAATACAGGCATGTTCATATGTAAATATATTTATATATGATGGTGGGGAAATCTATGTGCATATATTTTTAGGTTTAGTATTAAGGTTGCAGATAGACATTGAGCATCTACTCAAGTATTCCCTCAGTGCAAGAATACTTGGTTCTATTAAACTTGCATTCCATGATACTCACCTCCCTGACAAGCTTGTTGAAGACAAAGTGGATACATAAGCAAATATAGTGAAGAAAGTTGATGGTGCCTGACTATCAAAAAATCTAGCATCTGGGGTCTTAAAAGCTTGAAGCGGCCATCTAGCTGAGAAGCAACAAAGCCCACATGGAAGAAGCATCCCAGCCTGTGTGATAATGATATGTCAGTGGGATCAGATATCAGGCTTCAAAGAACAAAAGAAATCATATCATTGTGAATGAGGAGGATTGTGGAGTGGGGACCTAAAGCCCATCTAGCCAACTAGACATCCCCTTACAGAGGATTGTAGGAAGCAGTTAGCAATGATGAATCATACAACTTTACTCAGGTTCCGCCGTGCTTCCTTTCCCCCACCCCACCCCCACTACATTAATCCTAATTCTACCTTACAAATCTGGGTAGACCAGAGAGGGGATGTACACTGGTACAGATAGGAACTGGAAAACACAGGGAATCCAGGACAGATGAACTGCTCGGACCAGTGATACTGGGAGGGTGGAGGAAAGGTAGGGGAGAAAGGGGGAAACCAATCACAAGGATCTACATTATACCCCCTTACTGGGGGACAGACAACAGAAAAGTGGTGAAGGGAGACATCAGGCAGTGTAAGAAATAACAAAATCATAATAATTATAAATGATCAAGGTTGAGTGAGAGAGGGAGAGTAGGGGGTGAAGGGAAGAAATGAGGAGCTGCTACCTAGGGCGCAAGTAAAAAAGTTTTGAGAATGCTGATGGTAACAGATGGAGAAATGTGCTTGACACAATGGATGTGTGTGTAGATTGTGATGAGTTGTATGAACCCCCAATAAAATGATTAAATAAACAAAACAAATCCAAACAACAGAACAACAACAAAATGATAAGGTGTTACATTTTAACCATATATGCCATAATCAACTCTACAATGCTCTCTGATACCAAAGCTGTTCATATCCCTTGACTGGTAAGAAGGGATTCATTGGATGCTTAAATCTATGTGTGCATTCTGCAAATAGATTTTGGGCTTCCACTGCCATCTATAGCCTTCTGCAAGCCAGGTGCTCATAATTTAAACTCATACCATTCCCTTCTTCGTATTTGGGTTATATTACTTACATTCTTTGAAACATAGAGGCTGGTATGTTTCTCTGTGGGCTTGATTGATGCCTCATTTAGATGGCTGCTTGAATTGATGTGTCATTTAGATGTCTGCTTATTTGAAGACAAGCCTTTAAGACCCCAGGAGCTATTCACTCTGATAGCTGGACACAATCTTGTTTCTTCACCACACTTTGCTGTAGCATCAATATCTCATTTGGACTTTGATTTTAGAATGATCTGTCTTGATGGGATGACATCACTAGGAAGACAGTTGTTGCAGCTAATCCAATGAATTATAGTTTACAAGGGTTGGGGGGAGTATATTTTAAAACATTCAGAAGGCCTAGTGGTGTATTAGTTCTGTATTGGACTGCTAACTGCAGGTCAGCAGTTTGAAATCGCTGGTCCATCCTGGGAGAAAGAAGGTGTTTTCTATTCTTATTAAGAGTTGCAGTTTCAGAAATTCACAGTTCTTCTACCTGCCCTATAGTATTGCTGTAAGTTGGCATAAACTTAAAACACAGTGAGTTTTGTTTTTTGTTTTTAAATCATTTTATAGGGGACTCATAGAACTCTTATCACAATCCGTACATCCATCCATTGTGTCAAAGCACATTTGTGCATTTGTTATCATCACACATTTTCTTACTACTTGAGCCCTTGGTATCAGCTCCACATTTTCTTCCCCTCCCTACCGATCCATCCTTCCCTCATGTACCCTTGATAATTTATAAATTATTATTTTTCCATGTCTTTGGACTGTTCAATGTCTCCCATTACTCCCTGATCTGTTGTCCCTCTCGCTGGCAGGGGTTTATAGATCAGTCATTGTGATCAACTCTCCCTTCCTACCTCCACCTTTCCTTTACCCTCCTAGTACTCCTCAACACATGAACACTTTGTTCTAATAATCTGACATTCTGAGGTGCTTACCTTCTGGACACAATTGCTGAAGACAAATGTGGGCGCATAAGCAAATGTGGTGAAGAAAGCTGATAGTGCCCAGCTATCAAAAGATACTGCCTGGGATCTT
>PVJH01028827.1:0-26832 GCA_004026705.1 Nesogale talazaci | reverse complement strand
GATCATCTATCCTAAGTTTCCCATGTTTCCAACTTCACTGTACATCTCCTGGTCTAGCTGGATTTATGTGGTAGAATTGGGGTCATGATAGTGGGTAGGAGGCAGCATGGGAACTAGAGGAAGGTTGCATATTTCATAGCTCCTTCCCTGTATCTTAACTGACTCATCTCCTCCTTGTAACTCCTCTGCAAAAGGATGTCACCTCACCTATTGATGGGCTTTGGGTCCCCATATTGGCATCTCTTCATTTCATGGAGATCGGAACCTAGACACATTAGTTTCTTATCTCTTTCCAGTGCTGAATAATTAGCAGTGGCTGCTTAGAATGTTGAAGGCTGTAGAAAAATAACCGAGAGAGAGAGAGAGAGAGAGAGAGAGAGAGAGAGAGAGAGAGAGAGAGAGAGAGAGAGTCAATCTTTATTGAGCCTTTATTTTTCACCAGCTCCCTTGTTAGCATTTCAACTTAAAACTCACTGCATGTAAGTTGGTCCTGACTCATAGCGACCCCACGGGGAGGTTCCCAGACCATAACGGTTTTCAGCAGTAGAAAGTCTCATCTCTCTCTCATGGACCATTGGTGGTTTTGAACTGCCCATCATGGGGAATCACAGCCCATCACATAACCACTACAGCACCCGGGCTCCTTTATGTTAGTACATGAGAATTAAGTGATCTTATACTTTCAACAGCTCTGAGAGTTAGGTTCTATCAGCCTCAACCTTTAAAAAATGATCTAAGCACTGAGGCAAGGACAAGTTGACCATTCAAGGGCCACATGACTAGCAAACAGTAGCAGCAGGTTAGAATCCAAGCAGGTTCAATCAAGAGTCTTTGTCTGTGATTTCTGCTTTACACTGCCTCTCCAACAACACATGTGCAATATTTATCATGGGTAGAAGGGGCTAAAGAGGCATTAGAAAATCCTTTTTTCTCTGTTTTGAGGAAAATGCAAATTAAGACAAGTAGATATAAAAAATATATTTTTATTTTATTGTCCTACTTATTGACAGTCAAAATAAGTAGACATCCAGAAACTTCTCTGTGGTTGGGAAAAAGATAAGTGCTTATCTTCCTAAACGTTATGAATTATAGGGTAGCGGTGTTTGCAGTTCCATGAGGAAATTCTAAAGATTTATTTAAGTGCTTCCCATATTCTCCCAGCTCATGTAATGATGTCAGTAAGTGTAGGCCATAAAATAAGTCATATTTCATTTTCTATAAAAAGGTATTTGACAATGTGGATAATAACAAACATTGTAAATTAAGTCATATCTCATTGACTCTGCAGTCATCCATGATTACAGAAACACCAATGTCCCTTCTTAATCTCCCTATACCTCTGACCTTTTTCATGGGATCTACAATTTGTATAAATTCCCTAGGATATGTATGCTAGGGCACCTCATTCCTTCCAGAACAAATTCCTTCTCTCCTTCCCATTTCACCAGTTGAATTTCTCATGTAACCTCTTAAGGATGTTGCTGATAGTTGCAAAACCATTTCCTGAAATCCTCATCCCTGCTGAAGGATATTTTCAACTTTCTCTTCTCTGGCCTAGATATGGTTGATCAATTTGGGTAACTATGTTCATTGTGTGTGAGCCACAGCTCCCAACTTTGACACTTAAAATGAGATGGTCCCCAATATCTCATGTCCCTCTGCATCAGAAAGATTTGTGAAAGATTGGCACATACATAGGAAGCACTGGCTTATGAAATATTTTTAGGTTAAGAATTCATAGTGCATATGCTTGCTTTTCTATTGTTTATATTATTTGAAGAAAATTCCCTGTCTTTTCCAGCACAACCCTCAATGTGTCTCATCTTAGGATTTATTTAAAATAATATTTTTATCAAATTGGCCTCAAGAGTCCTGTATCATATTGCCTTCCAAAATCTCCTTGCATTCTCTTTATTGCAGAGAAAGCTAGGGAAAGATGATACAAATCTACAGTCCTTGATCCTGCATTTTAAAATGCAAGATGTTAAAATGAAATAAAGTAGGTCAAGGCTTCTCCATATTTAGCAGAGACTAGAGGTTTTCCATATCGGCAAATATTAAAGTTGATAGACAATCCAAAGCGCTATATCTTCCTTTAGTATACAAAAAAAAAGCTATCAAGAAGCTAATGTTCTAGTTTTATTTCATCCAGAGAAATGAAACCAATTCCACTATATCACTTTGTTGCTTGTGAGTTTTTCAGATGGCTATTTTGTTCAGTTAAGTAAAGGTTCTTTATTTTTCATCTGGAAAGTGAGTAATACTTAAACACTTTCATGTAATTAATTAGGAGTGAAGTCTGTTTAAATGCAGCTTGTGGTTAGACTTACAAAACCTTCAGGGGTTTGAAGGAATATTTAGAGTTGGGAGGCCTGAAAGAACAAAATGGTGGGATGAGCAAGGAGGAATAATACTTGAAGTCAAGGCTAGAGGTACCTGGGGAAAACTATAAGTCTTTGGTTTATTTTGAGATTGAATTAGGTTATGAATATCCTCTATTATTCTGGGGCATAATAGCACTCAGTTGTACAAATAGATTATAATGTGTAAGTAAAATTAAATGATGGTGCTACTACTCTTCCTAATAATAGCAACTCTAATATCTAGGATGTACGCTATGTTCCTTTAATGAAAAAGAAAAATGTGAAAACTCCCAAAGCACACCAACACTATTAATATAATGAACTACTTTTAAATTTTCACCTCACTAATAAATGAATAACTTGAAAAGTACCTCCAAGATCGTTACAGAGATGATGCTATTAGTTAATGGAGAAAACCACTAAGGGGGAAAGAGTTTGTTATGGTACACATTTCACTCTGAGCCCTCTAATCAATCTTCCATTTCCTCGAAGTATGTCACCCAGTCCACTGAAGTATGCCTAAGAGAGCCACAATGAGGCTTATTGGAATTCGAATCACTTCTTGAAGGAGATGTCATAAACTTCCAAGCTATTCTTGGACTCTTCTAAGGCTCAGACCTCCTGGAGTCCAGGTTGTTTCTCAGACACAAGGTCTTTATATTACTGTCTTCTGAGCCAACAATCAGATCTACCTTTCAAAATGGAAAGCAGTGGGTTTGGACCAATTACTCTACCATTTCCAGGACACCACAGTAACCAGAATGCCTGGTTGGTGGAAATGGTCAACCATTCTCTAAGCGGCTTGGTCAAACTCACCCAGAAGCATGTCAAAAGAAAGACCTAGTGCTCTGCTTCCAAAGTTCACAATCTTGAAAACCCTGCAATCCATCAGGCCTCCATATAGGAGAATCAACTCTGGAGGAATATATATATATATATATATATATATATATGTATATACACACACACACACATATACACACACACATACACATATATACATATATAAAACTTTTCTGTGCCCTGAATGTTATTCAGTGTTCAGAAACCCTTTACTTTTATTTTGCATTCCTGATAAAGTAGCAGTATCCTGTTTGGTGCAGGATATTCTGAAACTGCATTTCTAAGTGTTTTCAATGTCCATGTTTTGTTCCCCTCCTTCACTTGACTCTTCCTATCATTAATGTAGACTCTCCATAGTGCTTGGGCTTATGAATTTATACTTATTTGAATTTATACTTCTATGAATATTTACTGCCCCCAGTCATCAACCACCCATGATTTTGATTCCATATGCTTCTAATAACGATGAAATTTTCTAGATACACATCATTCGAAAACAAGCACATGCACACCCAAAAGTTACCCAACAGAATGGGAAAATTATTGAACTATATCACTAATATCCCATAAAAGCAAACTTTTGTGGGAGATAGTTCAAAAATGGTTGCAGGGATACATCAACAGGGAACTGCCCAAAATTTAAGCTTTAGTCAAAAGAGGATGGTGGAACAAGAAATATGATTCCTGATTTCAAATGTATCCTGCCTGAAATCAGAAAATATCAGAAAGATGATTATTTTTGTTTTATTGGCTATCCAAAGGCATTTGAGGCCTGAGCTCCGGTGGTGTAGTGGTTGTGTGCGGGACTGCGGCCCACTGGGATGGAGGTTCAATTCCAGCAGTGGCTCCACAGGAGCAAAGGCTGGGCCTCCTACTCCTACCACCAGAGGGCAGTGATGCCGCCCCAAAAACCCAAAGGCATTTGATTATGTGGATAATAACAAACTTTGGAAAAAAAGTGCAAAGAATAATAATTCTACAACTCCTAATTGTGTTCATACAGATCTTATGCATAGACCAAGAAGGAGTTGGCCAAACAAAATAATGGAGATACTGCAAGTCTTAAAATTATGGTATGCAATAGGGTGTACCTTCTAACTGTACTTATTCCATCTGAATGTGAGGAAATAATATTAGAATGTGGACTAAATGAAGATGATGTGGTCTCAGGATTGGAGGAAGGCTTAGTGACAACATGCGGTGTGCAGATGATGCAACCATACTTGCCGAAAGTGAACAGGACTTACTGAGGAAGACCAAAACCATAGTCTCAGGGAGGATTACAAAGTATAAAGAAAACAAAAGCCCTCACAAGTAGATAACATCATGGTAAATGGAGAAAAAAATTAAAGTTGTCAAGGATGTAATTTTACTTGAACCCACAATTAATAGTCACAGAAGCAGTAGCCATGAGATCAAAGGATGCATTGCCTTGAGCAACTGTGGCACAAAACCTTTTGAAGTGTTCCAGAGCAAAAATGTCACTTTGCGGACTGACTCAAGCCATAGCACTTCCAATCACTTCATATGCACATGAAAACTATACCGCGAATAGGGAAGAACAAAGGAGCAATGATGCATTTTACTTATGGTATTGGTGAAGACTATTGAAAGCATCAAGGACTGCCAGAAGAGTCAGCAATTCTGACTACATAGAGTCACTATGAGGTGAAACCAAACAAACAATACCTCCTAACAATACCGTTTTCTTGGAAGTGAGCTCTTCGATTGACATTTCTGAAAAGTGCTATTGCTGTTGTTGAGTGCCATTGAATCAGTTCTCAAATCAGAACAACAGAACCTGTACTTCCAGATCCTACACTGCCCTCACACTCCATGTTTCAGCATCATTCTCACTATCTTTAGTAGATTTGAGGCCATTGAGTTTGCTCCCTTTCCTTGACAGTCTTTCTGGAATTTAACATAATTATATTCACGGCCCCAGACCAACCACACTGGCATTGAGTTGAATGCTATCCATACGGACCCTATAAAACAGATTTTTGAGACTGTAAATCTTTACGGGATCAGAACTTCTGGAGTGACTAGTGGATTTGAATCATTGATGTTGTAGTTAGTATTTCAGTGAGTAACCAACTACGCCCACCACCAAGGTATTCTTATATTCATGGGAAATTGTGCTGAACTTACCCAGGCTCCCATCACCCTTTCCCTGCGTGCTTTTGAATGATGGAAATTTTCCATAGAAATGAATTAATAAGGACTTATTAATTGGAGACTGTGCTCTCATAAAGTGCAAAAGCAAAGACTAAATACTAGCTAAGATTAATAAAGAGGGCCCTAGTTTAAGTCTTAAGTATTACTGTGTCATAATAGCCATGATAAATGGCATGAAGAATGCTGTAATGAGAATCCAAATGGGTATTGAGGAGAACTTGTATTTTATTACCAGAACCCAAAAGAAGTTCTTCAAAATTTGTTAAACCTAAGAACATGTTTTAAGATATTTATATTTTTATTCTATTGCATAAGCTTCAGTCATGTTTTAACTCTTTATTTGTCTTTGTAAACTTCTAATGCATGTAAATTAGACGCACAATGCTAAAACAAACTCACTGCCTTTGCTTTCATTCTAGAGTCCAACTCTTGGCAATCTCGTGTGTCAGAGAAGAGGTGCTCTCAAATGGATTTTCAAGACTGTGACTTTTGCAAACCAGCTTCCCTGGCCCTTCTTTCTAGGAGCCTCTGCGTGGATTCAAACCTGCAACCTCTTAGTTAGCCATCACTTACTTAATCATTTGCACCATTCAAGGAATTGGGGAGGGACATGACATGATTATAACTTTATTGGGGTTTGTGTCCACGGTGGGATAAAGCAGATTAAATAGCTCCATTTAATACAAGACTTATTTGCTAAATATATCACTGGTTTAAAAAGATGAAAATTTTCAAGGACAAAAACAATCACCCAGGGCTGAGGTCCAGTGGCATAGTGGTTGAGTGCAGGCCTATGGGTTTGGTGGTTCAAATCCAGCAGCAGCTCTCCAGGAGCAAGGCTGGGTAGCTCCCACGACCACCAGAGGGCAGTGATGAAAGAAAAATCACCCAAATGATTTTTTTATTTAAACAATTAAGCCAGTATAGTCTGTGCTGAAAACTGAAATCCTAATGTATAAAGGTTTGAAAAATGGTACACAGAAAGTGGAACAAATGAAACAGATGATGATAATAGATTTGTCCAACTGATAAACGTACTGCAGGATCGAATTTAACCAAGATTTTAAATGAAAGTTATTGAATTCAGGACTATTTGCTGTGAAGAGCCACGGATGACTTTCTACTGAGAAGAAAGAAGAAATGTGAATCAGTTCATACACTGTGAACCATTGTACAAAAAAGATATTTCCTTCATAAATAAATTAACGTCAAACAGAGAGTCATCAAGTCCAGGTTGTGTAACTTATTATAGATAAATAAAAAGCACAAGCTATCAGAACATTCTTGGGCATACACTTTTTCTTCTTAAATGCTATTGAAGGAATTAGACTTGCTTCATACATTTGCCAGCTTCTTAGATATATAATGAAAGGTTTGGTGGAGTAATATAGGACTGAAAGATTCAAAAGAGTTTTCCTAATCTAAAGATTTCTAAAGTATGGGACAAGGTTGGCTATTAAAACCCACTCAGAGTCTCTCTGTAAGACAAAGCTGAGAATGTCGGGAAGTTGGCTTTCAGTCACAGAAACAGTGGTTTTGTTTCTTTTGTTTAATTCTACATAGAAAATATACCGTCCATTTTTAGAGATTTCTGCAAATGGAGGCTCAAAACTATGCTAAAATTGTTCTCATCAAAGATTACTTCATCTATCTAGGCATAAAATAATCTTTGTTCCACATTTTGTCTTGTCTTTTGCCTTTTGATGTTGCTGCAGGTGTCAACTACTACTACAAATTATCCTTTATACATTAAAGAATAACGACTATGGTATGCTCTCAGAAAAACTTCCTCTCGACTTGAAGTGAATGAACACAGAATCACCGGCCTTTTCACCTTAGTTAATGGATAAGACTCACAACAAACCAACTGCCTAAAAAATTCCTCAATAAGATACAATAATATAACCCTCTCTTTTCACTGTTGTTTTTTTTTTAAACACTACCCTTGGAAATTCTAAATCAGGGTTACTCATCTTGAATTGGACTGCAGCTTTTGTTTCTATTTCATTGTTATCTACCCAATACTTAACCCATCATGTCACCAGGGCTCCCTGGATGGGGCAGATGAAATCAAACCCACATTTTGAAGTTCATCAACAAATACTGGGCTGCAACGAGTCAGGGAGGAAATGAACTGACTCAGAAATTAAAATGTAAGGGGGAGAAAGTCAAATCTTTACATAAATTTTAATCATAAAACTTCAGAACATCACTCTTATCACTTGGGATTCAAAGGTACCAGAAGGACTATAAACAAAATGTAATGAATGTCAGGGAGAAGGTGTCCTAATGCTGAGAAGACTTCTGTTGGAAGATTCCAGGAAACGGCTGCCCTACACTGTCTGCTCTTATTTAACATCTTCATTCATAAGCCAGAATGCAAAACAGACAGTGCACTGATGAAATTCACAGATGGTACTCATTTGGGAGATATTATGAATACCAGGATATCAGAGAAATGATACAAAAGGACCTAGAGAAGGAATAACAATGAGACTTGACTTTGAAAATGCAAAGAGATATGTCTGCATATAAAAAAGGAAATCTTCAACATTTAAATCAAGGGGAGAAAGCTTGAAGTCAATGTTGAAAGTGACATGGAGTTAGATAGTGAAGTCAAATTCTAAATGAACCTTCTGAAATAGAGGCGTAAAATTGTTAGTGTATTTTAGAATCTTCCCTGATCCCCAAAGATTAGAATAGATAGGCTTAAAACATGCTCCGATAGACCAAATTCACCACATTGTTATCAGTATTTTTTAATTGCCTTTTTATTGTCTACCTGTTCCATCTAGAGAGTCCTAGTGGTTCTGTGGCTTAAGTATTGGGTGCTAATTCAAGGTCAGTGGTTCAAACCCACTAGCATCTCTACCAGAGAAAGATGCCCAGTCGATTTCTATAAGGATTTACAGCCTGGGAAACCCTGTGGGGGCAGTTCTAATTTATATATATATATATAAATTTTATTGGGGGTTTGTACATCGCTTTTCACAATACATAAATATATATACTGTACCAAGCACCTTCACAAGCCTTTTGCCGTTATTATTCTCCAAACATCTGATCTTCCACTTGAGCCCCTTACATCAGCCCCCATTCCTGCCCCTCTGTCTCTGCTCCCCCATTCCCCACCAACCTTCAATACTTTACAAATTATTATTGCTTTGTCATATCTTACACTGCCAATGTCTCCCTTACTCACTCTTCCGATGTCTGTGCTACAGATAGGAGGATATGTGTAGATCCTTGTAACTGGTTCCCCTTCTCTACCCTACCCTTCCTTCACCCATCTGGTAACTCCACTCTCACCACTGATCCTAAGGGGTTCATATGTCCTGGGTTCCCCATATTTCAGTTTTCTCTACTTCTGTCTTATAGGCTCTTTATGAATCTGAAGCCACTCAGTGGCAAAGGATCTGTTTTCCCTTTGTATTTTAAGATTCTTGAGAACATGGACTGGGTAATATAAGCTTTGGGCTTGCCTCAGTGACTGACATGTAGTAGCAGGTATTAGATAAATATATTTTTTGGGGGGGCATCACTGCTCTCTGGTGGTGGGAGCAGGAGGTCCAGCCCCACTGCTGGAATTGAATCTCCGTCCCAGTGGGCCACAGTCCCACGCACAACCACTATGCCACCGGGGCTCAGCCCTTAGATAAATATTTTTTGAAGTGAAAAAAATATGCTCAGAATCATGTGTTTTTAGAGGAAGTGAGGGTGAAAGGTGGGCAAGTAATATTTTTATTTAAAGAGTTCCTAACTAAAGACGGTTGGACTATATTGCAACTGATCACAACATAATTACAGTAGGAGAGTTGTTGTTCTTCAGTGCCCTTGAGTTGGTTCTGACTCATAGAAACTCTGTATATAGCAGAATGATTTGTGGTTATGCTCAATCCCTTTATTGCAGCCACTGTGTTAATCCACCTCATTGACAGTCTTCCTCTTTTAGGTTGCCTCTCTTCCAAGTGTGATGACCATCAATACTAACTGGTCTTTTCTGATAACATGTCCAGAAAACATGAGATAATGAAGTCTTGTCATCTTTGACTTTAAGATGTTTGCTCTTTTTGCAGTCCATGATACTTTTACTATTTTCTTTAACACCATTAATTCAAAACATCAATTCTTCTTCAGTCTTCCTTACTGAGAGTCCAACTTCAACATCTATATGAGGCAATTGATAACACCATAGTTATGAATCAGTTTTATCTTAGTCCTTAAAATAACACCCTTCCTTTTCAATACTTTAAAGAGGTCTTTATCCAATGCAATGCACTATTCGAACTCTTGACCACGGCTTCCATGAATACTGATTGCAGATTCAAAAGAGACTAAATCCTCAACCACTTAAATCCTATCTCAATTTATCATGACATTACCTATTGGTCCAATGTGAAGATTCGGCCTTCTTTACATTGAGTTGTAATCCATACTGAAGGTTGAAATCCTTCATCTTCATCAGCCAGTACTCCAAACCTTCTCACTTCAGCTAGTAAAATTGTGGCACAACAGAACACAGGTTGTTAATACGCCTAACTTCAACCCTGATGCCACATTCTTCTTCATGCAATCCAGCTTTTCGGACGATTTGTTCAACATACTGATTGAAAAAATATGGTGAGAGGATACAATCCTGTTGTTGACCTTTCCTGATTATATGCAGTGTCTTTCTGTTCTGTTTGTATTCATGTTCTTTTTAATCCATGTACAGGTTCCACAAGGACACAATGACTTGTTCAGGTTGTCCTATTCTTCTCCAGGTTATCCATAGTATTTTTTATGGTCTACACAGCCTACGCACAACCAATGAAACACAAGTAAACATTAGTCTCACAGTAACTCTAAATAGGGCTTCTGAGGCTTTGCAAGTCTTTTCAAAAGCAGAAATCCTCATCTTCTAGAGTAGCTGCTGATTTTGCACCACCAAGGTTATGGTGAACAGTCCAATGATTTCTCAACAGTACCAGCCCTATTCATTAACATAAAATATCTTCATAAATAACCATCGCCTTTTCTTTCTCACTCTGCCCTTGGTTACCACTGATAAACTTGATTGTCTTTATGTTTGCATTCTTGTCTTTTTACAGAAACAAGTTCAAGCAATAGCTGTCCTTTGTAATCAATTAACTTCTTTCAGGCTGATGTCTTTCAGTTTTGTTCCTATTATAGCATCCATCAAGAATTCATTTCTTAAGAGACATATCTCAAATAGAGGTATGCTCTCTTACATTCATAGCAGCACAGTTCATAGTACCAAGAAGTTGGAAATAGCCCAAATTCCCATCAGTAGAAGAATGGATTAAAAAATTGGTTAATACACATGTGTTAAATGGAGTGAAGTAGGGAAACAAATCCATGGAGACTCATATGTATAAGAGAGAGCTTTATATAAAGGGTAAGTTTACATTCAGAAAGCATCTCAACTCCATGCTGTCCAAACCCATAAGTCCAAACTAGCCCACATGTCTGGGAGCAAGCTACAAAGCCCTCCTTGATCCCACAAAACACATGCAATGACTTTATAAGAGACATATATGTACATTGTGGATTGATGACAGCCAATTTTAGGAACCAAGGATGACAGTCACCCATACGGTAACCAACCCTTAAGGAGAAAATTGCTTGAAACATCTTCTGAAGGGACTTAAAGAAGCCATTTCAATCTTTGGTCCTGGAATCATACATGGGAATTGAACTACCCATATGATCGAGCAATCTCTCTACTGGGCATATAACCAGAAGAGACAAGAAACAAACCACGGCCAGACATCTGTGCTCTAATGTTCATTGCAACACAGTTCACATTTACAAGGAACTGGAAACAACACAAATTTCTGTCAACAGAAGAATTGATTAAAAGAAGCTGTGGTACATACATACAAGGGAGTATTATACATCCCTAAAAAGCAGTGATGAACGCATGAAGCACATTAACACAGGGGAATAACTGGAGGAATTTATGCTAACTGAAGTAAGTCAAGCACAAAAGGAGAAGTACAATATGAATCTGCTGAGGTAAGTTTCAAAAAATCCAAAAGGGGTGTGTCAGTCTGGGTGGACTAGAGGAACATATTCATAGACACACATATGGATATAAGGAAAAGGTTTATATATAAGAGGAATGGAACAATAAGAAAGCATCCCAGCCCAGTCCAGTTCAAAAATCATGAGTCTGATATTAGCCCATATGCCTGATACCAGAATGTAATGTCTCCTTCTCACTCACGAAGTCACAGGTCAGTGGGTGCAGAATCCCAGTACTGGCAGGGGTCTCCCCATGGCTTTTCTTTCCAGGGCTCAAGGTTCATTAATAGCATCCAGTGATGGCAGAAGCAACTCATCCCTGGAAGGGGTCTTAATGTGGCCTCTCTAGCTTCAGAAGTCTGGCTCCATCAGGGCAAAGCTGTGTGGCTTCTCCTCTGGCTCCTCAGACACTGCCATCTTGTCTTGTCCGTGATTCATTGTCTCTGAGGCTAATTCCCAAAAACTGAGGAAGATAGCTTCTCATCTTCACGCGGGAAATATCACAAGATTTCCCAGAAGTCTCAGGTGAAAGTCATGCCCACACAGGGGCCTCGTTGGCTACTCAATGGCTATCTCCAGATTAGCAGGCTAGACTCCACCCCTACATTTCAATAATAAAATTAACATAAGCACATGACTGCCACAAGAGGCATTGGGAAGAAACTACTATATGCATACATCCCTGGGATGAGGTCCAGGTAATAAGGAAGGGACCAGACAAAATTCAGGGATATATATGGTAGCCCACTAAAAAATAAGGGAAAGAAAGGAGAAAAAAGACATGAGTAGATAGATTAACCCACCCAAGGGGGGATGTTGTTCATATCTCCACAGGGAAAATGGGCTAAGTCTTCAGACTTGAACCTGGTGCCCCAAGACAACAACACAACACACTGACATGAAACAGGGAACCAATAGAGAAGTCTGAGGGGCAAGCCCCATTGCCAACTACATGAATAGGACTATCCCCCACCTCCCCCCCCAGCCACCCAGAAGAATACCCTTCAGAGGACAGCGCTGGAGCTACTGGAGAGGGATGCATCTGGTCAGAGCACCCAGAATTCAACAAGGGGGGAGAGGGAGGGAAAAACGAGTGAAGCACATCCTGGCTCACCAAGTCCTGAGGACATTGTTTCTGCTAAAAGTCAATGCACAGAAAGGACCATAAGGCCGGCCCCACCACAAGACGTGACACTCCTCACGAACCCCTAGCACCAGGAGGGACTGCACTAGAGACATGCAGCAGGAATTGTGCCTGCCCTGAGCTCACCATGCTGAAGTCAGACACTGGGGGTGTGCAACAGGGCAACAAGGGGAGCAGAACAATAAAGTTCCCAGGGAACACCGAAAACAGATTGTGAGGCCAGGGCAAGTGTCCCATCAGACTCAACTGGAAAGCACTCATAAAGGAGACACATAGATCTTAAACTATTTATAGGGTTGTTGTTGATGCTGTTGCCTTTCTGTTGCTATTGTTGTTGTAGCTATTGTTTTATCTCTTATTGTCTTTTGCTGGGCATATTGTTATTGTTACATCTCTATCTGGAAGGGATAAGTGGGATCAATAAGCCATAAAAGAGAACAGTGGAATCATACTTCTGGGGGACATGGGAGAGGGGAAGATGGCGGGGGGGAAGAAGTGGGTGTTGACTCAGGGACAAGGAGCAGCAAGTGACTGAAAATTGATGGCGAGGAAGGTGTAGGAGGTCTGGTAGGGCTTGATCAAGGACAGTGCAGCCAAAAGGAATTCCTGAATCCCAAAAGAATGCTGACTATGATTATGGTACAAGAGGAAAGTAAAAAGAAGTAGAGGAAAGAACTAGGAGGCAAAAGGCATTTATAGAGATCTAAAGACAGGCATATATATATATATATTAAATATATTTATACATGACAAAGGGGAAATAGATCAATGTATATATGTTTATAGGGTTAATATTAAGGAAACTCATGGACAGTGGGCCTCTACTAAAGTACTCCCCCAAATTCAAGAACACCTTATTCTACAAATTTGGCAGTCTGAGATGCTCACCTTCCTAACATGCTTGCTGAGGACAAAGCGGATGCATAAGCAAATGTGATGAAGAAAGTTGATGGTTCTTGACTAGTTATAGTGTCTGGGGTATTAAAGGCTTGAAGATAACCAAGCAGCCATCTAGCTGAGAAACAAAAAGCCCTAAGAATCACACCCGATTGTCCCAACATGATTGCTGTGGACAAAGTGGGTGCATTAGCAAAAGTGGTGAAAAAAAGCTGATGGTGCCTGCTTATCAGGGGATGTAGAGTCTGGGATCTTAAAGACTTGAAGATAAAAGAAGCAACAAAGCCAACATGGAAGAAACACAGAAGTCTGGGTGATCATGAGGTGTTTAGGGGATCAGCTATCAGGTATTGAAGAACAAAAAATATCCTATCATTGTGAATGAGGGGGAATACAGAGTGGGGACTCAAAGCCGATCTGTGGGCACCTGGACATTCCCTCACAAAAGGCTCTGAGATGGGAAGAGGCTTTCTGGGTGCAGTGTAGCAATAATGAAACATACAATGTTTCTCTAGTTCTTGATACTCCCCTCTTCCTTGCCCCCGCTGACCCCCAACTACCATGATCTCAGATCTACCTGGAGAAGGTACATGGTACACATAGGAACTGGAAACACACCGGTGGTGAGAAGGGCAATAATGGGAAGGTGAAGGAAATGTGCGTAGAAAGGGAAAACAGATGGCAATGATCTTTATATGACCTCTTCCCTGGGGAATAGATAGCAGAGAAGTGGGTAAGGAGAGATGTCGGATAGTGTCAGTTATGACAAAATAATAATTTAAAAATTATCGGGGGTTCGGGGGAAGCAGGGAGGGAGGGGGAAAATAAAGAGCGGATACCAGGGGCTCAAGTGGGAAAGCAAGTGTTTTGAGAACGCTGAGGGAAACGAATGTACAAAAGTGCTTGACACAATGGATGTCTGTGTGGATTGTGCAAGGAGTTGTATGAGCCCCAAATAAAATGATTAAAAGAAAGAGAAAAGAAACACACTTCGGGGGCTGAGCCCCGGTGGCATAGTGGTTGTGCGTAGGACTGTGGCCCACTGGGACGGAGGTTCAATTCCAGCAGTGGGGCTGGGCCTCCTACTCCCACCACTGGAGAGCAGTGATGCCCAAAAAACTAAAAAAAAAAAAAAAGAAAAAAAAAGAAACACACTTTGATGGATACCAGGAATGGGAGGAAAGGGGAAGGAAAGGAAAGCAATAGGTAAAAGGGCAGATGGGTGATATCTTGGGTGAAGGGGAAGCTAATATCCTACAAGAGGGAAAAGAGGAGGAGGAGGAGGAGGAGGAGAGTGAGTTAGAGGCCAAGGCAAGCTTTTAGGAGGTTTAATGCATCATTTGCCTTGTTAAACACAAAAATGATGATCTAAAATGTAAACACATTTCATAAAAAAGATGAAAAAATGAGTTGGCATTGATTGTAACTTGCCCTTGAATGAGCTCCAACCTCTGCCATTTTACATATAACAAAATGTGCCATCTTCCCGATCATCGATATGCTTAAGACCATGGTTGCAGCTATCAAATAGCTATCAAATTAGCAACAAATGTGAATAGTATGGATGCTGCAGACACACATATACTTTTAAATTAGCCCAGACAAATTGGAAATAATTATTTCCCCTTCCTTTGCAATGTCATTTCGAGAAGAGGGCTCAGAAGCCCTGAAATCCTGCATTTCATTTGTCTCCTTTAAAAACTGTCCAGAGGAATTTGACAATGGCATTAGGTGTCTCCATCATGGCTTCATGGATCAGTAAATGTGAGTTTGCTTTTAAGTCTGAATCTAAAAGTCCAGGTGCATCTTTAACTCTGAACCCTTTGAAGTTTACCCATCCTCATTTAATGTGATAATGTAATCTGTATGTTCAGAACCCATTTGAGGAGCAGTAAAGGGAAACTGGCATGCAAAAGAAAAGATAGCTGCTCTCAGGGGTGAAATCTATCTGGAGTATGCATTTATCTTGGGCAGACAATGTTGTTTAAACTAAAAATAATCATAGCCAGTTCTGTGACATTAACCTGCTTAGTTACTCCTGCATAAAACCAGGAATGGAAATGAGGGCAAAGGTTAGCTGTGAGTATGAGGATTATTTTATTTCTATGCTAACGCTGTTTCATCCTGCCTGTAGGAAAATGGTGCCTGTGTGTTAGAAGCTCATGTTGATTCCTGAAGTTATAATTAATACACTTGGACTGTCGTTACATAGAAAAGATTAGAATGCTGAATACGCTACTTATTCTAACAATGCAGCCAGATTACTACTTTAATACTGAGAAAAGATTTTGTCATTACGGTAAGCTACATAGCATTATCAGAAGGCACTATTTACCTATTTGATTTTCCTTGTCCTTCGCTATATTCTAAATAGGTAAAAGGTAAACATATTAATAAGCTTAATACAGTCTCCCTCTACCCTAGAAGATGTGAATAAATGGAAAAAAGACAAAGGAAAAGATAACTCATTCAGAAAAAAAGGAGGAGGTGACTAAGCATCAAGGCTGCAGGAAAAGAAAAAGTAAAGCTAAACAAAAAGAATTTGCATAATGAGAGAAGAAAAAAAGTTTAAAGCCTTTTTTTCCCCTTCATCCTCTGGTTCTTCTTGAGAATGCCTGAAGGATTAGAATAGACATTAGTTATATTCGCTTAAAATATGAAGAATGCAGCCTTAGGATATTCCTTCCTTTTATTCCTCAACATACAAGCAATTATTTCTTATCTATGGGGAAAAATCTTTGGGGAGGGGATGTGCTCAGGGAAAAAAAGTGGGGGGGAAACAAACCCAGAGGAATTAATGCTTCATACTTCAAACACTGAAAATGACTCAGTTATCATGAAGCAATCCTGTGGGGTAGACTTAACATCTTTTGAATTCTTCCATACCTAGTTCTCACTTCAAGCAAAAAAGTCTTTGCCTCTAATAAAATGAGAGTTATCAAAAACAAAACAAAATGGAAGTTGTTGGCACAACAGTCAATCTGTTTGCAACAGACAAAAACAGAGCTAAGAAATTGCAAATAGCTATACTTTGTGAGGTCAATTGCTCAGGTATGCCCATCTTCTGGCGGAGGTTTGTGTTTTACCACTGGGATTTTTGATATTGGATCAGGCTTTGACATGGGGTCAGGACCACATTTCTTAGCTTCGCTGATGGACTCGGATTCTCTGTGAGGTGCTCTCATGGAACCTTGTACATCGTCTTGGTAACTATTAGCCACCACGGGGATTTTACACTTACCGGCGTGATGATGAGAGTGATGTCTGACTGTCACTGTTATCTGATTCCCTGAGGACAGGAGCCTTGCTGTTTCCAGGCTCATCATTGTGCCCTCAGCTTCTAGCAAATGGCCTGATAGATGACAAATCTATATTCAATATGTGTTTGATACATGAAGCAGGGGAGGTAAGCCACTTTGTTCATTAGTGAGAGTCAAACTCTGCTACCCTGACCCTCTTCTCTCTAACTTCTGTTCACCAACCACGGACATGTTCCGTAGGGGCACAGTGGTGAGGATGGCACGCCACCTGGTAGGGTTCTTATGGGTCAGAACAGACTTGACGGCACCTAACATCACTACCAGGGGAACTCTCTTAAGTCACTTTTAAAAATACATATAAACTTTATTTCATGTAGCACTGCTATTTTTACCCAAAAGTGTAAAGATCATACAGAGAGCACCCACAGGTCACTGAACCTAATTTTCCCCCAAATTAGTATCAGATACAAGCATATCTGTCATATTAATGAATAATACAGAGATGCAATTAATAACTGAAGTCTATATTATTGCCTGCTGAAAGTGAGGAAGACGTGAAGCATTCGTAAAGAAAGATCAAACATTGCAGCCATCAGCATGCTCACATTATAGAGCAATCACCTACTATCACAAGCAAATCACACTTTGGTGGTGATCAAAGAACAAAAATTACAGCAACTCATGGATAGGGAGCTGCCAGAGGTTCAGTCTAGATTCAGCAGATGACATGGAAGAAAAATTATCATTACTGATTTCAGGTCCTGTCTCGGTTGAAGGCAGAGAAATACAAAAAGAAGTCACTTGTGTTTTATTAACTATGACAGGGCATTTGATGCTGTGAATCATCATAAACTGGATAGTCTAGAAAAGGGGTTTCCACAAAACTTCCTTGTGCTCACATGAAACTGCACATAGAACAAAAGGCATTTTTTGTGACTAGAACAAGGGGATACTGTTTGGTTTTGAGTCAGTAATGATATGCATCAGAATAGTATGTCCTCACCATACTTAATACTGCATGTTACTTACTGCCATCTCTATCCTGAGCAAATAACCACAGACGCTGAACTAAATGACGAAGAATGTAACATCCGGATTGAAAGAAGTCCTTACTAGAAACCTGCTACAGGCAGATGACAAAAGTTTGCTGAAAGTGAGGTGGACTTGAAATACTTGAAGATCAAAGATCGCAACATTTCGTATGGCGTACAAGTCAACATAAAGAGAATTCAAACCCTCATTACTGGACCAGTGGGTAATATCATGACGAATGAAGAAACATTTGGCATTGTCAAAGGTTTTTTTGTCTTGCTTGTCATCACATGCAAGGCTCATGAAAGTCGGAATCAGATCAGCGATTTAGTGTCTTGGAAACCAAGTAGGAATAAGGTGTGCCTGACACATGCCTTGCTATTTTCTGTTGCTTCTTATGTGTGTTAAAGTTGGGCATTGAATAAGAAATACTGAAGAAGAATCTATAAATTTGAATCATGGTGCTGGCAAGGATTATGGGAATCATGGTCTGTGTGAAAAACTAACAAATCAGTCTTGGAAGAAGTATAGCCAGAATGTTTCTGACAGGCAAGGAGGGTTAGTCTTTGTCTCCAGTTCTTTGGACAGGTTATCAGGAGAGATCAATTCTCAGAGAAAGGACATCATGTTTCATAAAGCAGAGGGACAATAAAACAGAAGGTGGCCCTGCACAAGATGGATGGATACAATGGCTACAACAATGAGCTCACAGAAGAGCAATTGAGAGGCTGGTTCAGAACTGGTTCATCTGCAGTTCTGTTGTACACAGGATGGCTATGCCTATGAACTAACTGAATCTCCCCAAACAACATATGTAAGAGCACATGTTTATGATGGTGCAGTCAAGTAACCATTCAATGGCTAACTGCTAGGTTGGAAACAACCAGGAGAAAAGTGAGATTTTCTATCCTTATGAAGTTTTACTGTCTTGGGATCCCCAAAGGGGCAATCCTACTCTGTCCTGTAGAGCTACTATGAGTCAGAATTGATTTGATACAGTAAGGCTTGCTATTTTTTTTTGGGGGGGGAGTAGCTCAATCATGAGTCAATCTTGGTATTTCCCATGCTAATTGCCCGATTCTAACCATCATTTCTTCAATATATATAAACTTACATTCTAACTGTGAAAAATCTCACTCCTACCATCCATTCATTTAATTGTTCCTAATTAGTGCACATGACAAACAGTAACAAAATGCTTTACGTGTATGCTCATGAGTATACGAACTCTTAAAGCAAAGGGAATTTGAAAGACTTACTAAGGAATAGCAAAGACTATAATCGTCTTTTTGAACTATACTTCAGCATAAAGAAAACTCGACCCCCCACAAAATTGGCCAATAAGCAGTATCATGATAAAGGGAGAAAATGTTGAAGTTGTCAAAAAGTTTTATTTGTCTTGAAGCCACAATCAATATTTTGAAATCAATTATAAATAAATCAAAAAAATCATTGCATTGGACAAATATTTGAGGACTAAGTTGTCCCTGATCCAAGTTGTACCATGTTAAGTCACCTTGTTTGCAAGCTAAAGATGAACAATGAATAAGGAAGACCAAAGAAGAATTGATATTTTTAAATTATTATGATGCCTAAGAACAATAAATATGTCAGACTGCCAAAAGTACAAACAACTGTGTCTGGGAAAATGCACATCCCCTTACAAATGAAGATGATGTTTCTAATAAATGAGGATGCTGAAACTTTGTTTCATATGCTTTGGACATGTTATCAGGCTGGACAAGTTTCTGGAGAAGGATGCCTGGCTTGGTAACCTAGAGGATCAGCAAAAAGAGAAAGACTCTCCACAAGTTGGGTTCAAACTATGGCTGTGAAAATGGTCTCCAACATAGCAATGACTCTGAGTACGGCATAAGTCTGTGTGTTATACTGTTGGACATAGGGTCATGTGCGCCAGAATCAAACTGATGACATTTAACAATACTTGTGGGATACCATTTTATCAGTTCGAGGACAGCAATCTTGAACACTTTCTTTTGCTTATAATTTTACACACTGCTTATTTCCAAAATTACTTAGCTCAGCAACTTTCTTTTCATTCCCTTTTAGAAAGCTGTTTCATACATTTGCAATGAAGTTAGGTTGTTTTGTCATAATCAGTATTTCATTATGTGATTCCCCAGACATCCTGTGTGATTTTTTAAAATATGTGCATACATTAAGGTTCACTCTTTAAAACAGAGTGGGCTTGATAAATGCATAGTGTCATGTAATCACAATTATAGTATCACACGGAATAGTTTCACCACCATCCACAAAGACACCAGGTTGAATCTTTCAGTGTTCTTCCTCTACCTCCTCCAATCCTTTGAAAGTGCTGTGTTGGATTTTTGGTTTTTGGTAACAATTACTATAATTCTGTATTTTCTAGAATGTAGTATAATTGAAATCACATAGTATATACTTTTCAACTGGTTTCTTTTACTTACCAATCTGCATTTGAAATGAATCTGAGTCATTTTGTGGATTGATAGCTCATTTATTTTTATTCCTTAATAATATTCCATTATATGGATATGCCATAATTTGTTTATCCATTCATCTGTTTACTAAGAACACCTGGTTCCTTCCAATTTGGGTAATTTATAAATAAGGTTTATAAAATATTCACATATAGGTTTCTACGTGGACATACATTGTCAAATCCACTTAGTGACTACCTAGGAGTGCAATTATTGGCTTGTAGCTAAAATAGCTTCCAAGACCTAACAACTACAGAATATCTAATGATATATTTTGAAGTTAACTTAATCACATACTAAAATGTTTCACATTTTGCTCCAGAAATGTCCAGAACTCACGCTATACAATCATTTAACAAGCATTTATTGAATATCTAATACTATAGTCATTCTCTTCTAGGCACTGAACTTGAGCACTCATGGACCATGATGGATTCATGAAACACACAAAAAATGATAATGAGGCAAGGAGTTTTATTTGAGTTAGTAGAACTAAATGACATAGGAATGAATACATAAGTATACAACATGGTAAATGAAAGTAGTAGTGAAAAAGCAATAGTGAAAAAGAAAGCACAGTAAGCTGAATTGAGTGTCAGAAGAAGTGAATTTTGTGTTAGATGTATTAGAAAACATTTTGCAGCTGAAGTAACAAATGCCAAGATACTTGGCTAAAGTACAAGCATATGTCAAGAATAGTTAAAAATATATGCAAAGAAGGCTAAAGCAGTTATACAAGGTGATAAATGGTGGCCAGGTCACTTCTCACCTCCTCCATCCAGCACCATAAGAGGAGAAGGAGACGTCAACTCCATATCAACCACAGACCAGTTCTTTCTCATGAGGCCAAATCAAAAGTGCCTCCCACCTCCAACCTTCTTGATCCTATTCTAACTCTGCCTGTCCCTCCCATGGCACTTTATGTCCTGGGGGAGTTTCAATAATCTTTTCAATTGGATAACAAAACTCACAGACAATTCTCACAAATATGGGGTCAACTAGGGAATTTAGCAGGTTTCAAATCAGAAAAATTGTGTGAAAGATACAATTTTTTCGTATGCAAAGTCTCCTTTTTCTATGTGTGTCTTTCTTGTCCTTGGCCATATAGCCCCTTGCCTTATTCCATGCTCCAATAAGTGTTCAAACTCTTAGCACTGACAAATGTGCAAAGGGTATCCTACTCTGAAAGCTAACTTCCTACCCAAAGGCACTGAGTTGTAGTTGAACTGTGCACCAGGAAGCCCGCCACTCTGTCTAGTCCTCACTATGCCACTTGTTTTGGTGCCGTGACAGGCAGTTTTCCATACAGGGTTCTCAGGATTGAAAAGATATTTTCCACTCAAGGCTCTTCTCTTTTGATGGTGGTGAGATAGATGTTAACTACTTCTGAAATAGCTGATTTCATATTAAAATAGACTTCAAAATTCTCAAATCCACACAATAGAATTTCACCCATCCTATTTGTAGTCATTTTGTGGGAGTTACAAAGGCAATGGATAGATGATTCATATCAAATAATTCAACTGTACATGGAAGGTCCAAACTGATGCAGAAATCATAGAAACTTTAATTAAATAAAAATATTAAAATATGAGCATAAGAAAACACATCCTATATCTAGGATTATACACTTCTGAAAGCAGGATTTCCATCTCTCAGTCTAAACCCTTACTTGAAGAATCCTTTGTTTTTCAATTTACATTGTGTCAAAAGGCCATGCTGGCATCTTTGAGGGACAAAACCTATGTTCCTTTTAAATATTCTTTGAGTTTGAGGAACGAAAGGAACTTAGGAGGCTAGACCAAAACTGTAGGGTAAATAGGGTAAGACTTCTCAGTGAAATTCTCACAGACAATTCTCAAGACAATTCTCAAGAATTGTCTTGGGTATGAAGAGTGAGCACACCCATTGTTGTAATAAAAACATATTTTTAGACGGGGTGTACCTTTTCTGACCTTTTCACTTTAATGCAATTTTCAATGTTCTTGAAACATCTTCCTAACAAATTTGTGTTCTTTGAGGAAATCTATCAGAATACCCCTTCAGAATGCCCCAAATCAGTCACTAGAACCTACACAGCTGACTTCTTTTTCTTGAATTGAATGGCCCAGAAGATCCCTTCAGAAACCAGTTTTATTTGAACCTTAATCCTTCTGGATGCATCCTTATTAAAATTCATTCCATAAAAACAGCTTTACAGGCTTTGACCTTGCTGAGGAGGCTGATAGAAAAGTCAGCGCTAGAATTAATCTTTGTGTTTTGGCACCCATCAAGGTCAAGATGTTCACTTAAAATTGAAAATGCCAAACCATGTGAGATCTCAACTTCAACAGCTATTACATCAGTGTAATTCTATGATCCTACCAGTTTCCGGACTTCAGCCATAATTTATTCATCTGGATTAATTCTCTTCCCTTTCTTGCCTCATCTATATAGTCAATAAACATTTTTGCCCATTCAAAAATGTGTCATTTTATGTGGAACATTCCCTGTATATTTTCTGGAAGGTTTCAATGTTTGTGATAGATATCCATTTGAGCTTTATTTATTAAAATTTTATATTCTCCCTAAACTCAATTTTTTTTCATCTCAATTTACTACCATCACATCAAGTCAATTCAAACCCATATCGCCTGCATAGAGCAAGATTTCTAAGATTGTAAATCCTTCTTTGAATAAACCCTCATCTTTATTCCATGAAACAATTGATGGTTTAGAACTGCTAAAGTTTCAGTTCACAGCCTAATATGTAACCCCTATACCACTGGCAAAAAAAAAATCACTTTTTTTTGTAAGACACACTTATGAGATGAAGACAAGTGTACTTCTGACAATACTTGTCTGCAGCAATCCACAGATCTCAGCGACACACCTAATCATGTTTTATTTGGAATAAATCCAACCATGTATGAGGTGAAGCCCGTGTAGCAGTACTTCTTGACTTATCCTCATGTACCTGGAATTTACTGGTTCTGGATAAAGCAAGAGAACAATGAGGATCAAATCCATGGAAGTACAAATGAAAAAAGAGAGGAAGAAGTCAGGAAGGCAGATAATGTTGGTCCCCTTGTCTGTGGTGAGACCGCACCTTTTGTTTCTGTGTAAGCTAGAAAGCCTTGAGGGCTAACCTTTTCACATTTCTCATGAATAATCAGGAAGTTTCTGATGGAGGCTGAATGTGTGTAGGGACTCCAAAATGGATTTAGGGCTCCCGTAACAAGTTGTAACTCCTCTGCAAACTTAGTACTCACAAGTTAAGCTCTGTTCTACCAGGTATCTGACTTTCTGCAAGTTCCTTAATTCCTTTTTGCTTCTTGTACTCATTTTTAAAAGTTAATCAATTTATTTTTATTTTAATAAATCGTTTTACTGGAGACTTTTACAGTTCTTATAACAAAAAATTAGTTTCTTTTCAAGTCCTATAAAATCAAAAAGCAATCTTCGCTGGAAGTTTACAAGGTATGCTTAAGAAGAAAGCAACAGAAAAGTGACAAAAATGAACTCATAATATAATTGTAGTGAACAGAGACATTCAATGGTGTAAGATTCAGCATAATAATAATAACAATATATAATGTAATAAGGGCTACTTGGGGAGTATGGTGAGGAAGGAAGGGAATACGTGGGAGCTGATATCAAAGAATTCTAGAAGAAAGTGTTTTGTAACTTTTGCTGGCAGCTATTACACAATTATGTTTGACGTAATTTAATTATGGATTGTTATAATATCTAAATTGTTATAAATTCTTGATCAATAAAAGAGAGAGAGAGAGAGAGAGAGAGAGAGAGAGAGAGAGAGTGAGATTTGAGTACAGGAGAGAGATGATTTGCCTAAACTTCCCGTGACTCTCCTTTGGCAAGCACAGTAAAAGTCAAACATTTCCTGGAAAACATATGTTGGGACTTAGTGGAAACTGTCATGCACCATCTGATCCCAACACTGTCACTCCAATGGGTGGCCCCAAGGGGTGCATACATAAGTGCATACACACTGTCTCCACTTTGAAAGAGGGACACCACACCTTGCAGTGTTTTCAAAGTCCTGCCATTAACGTCTTCTTCTTCATGCTATATAATGACTGAAGATGACAGTTATATTTTAAACTGGAGAAAATTGGATATATATATATATATATATATATATATGTAAATATATATCATTCTGAGCGGCATATTTTTAATTGTTAGTAACAGATTTAAAGATATCGTTCTGTGAGCCAAGCACTTTTCTCATACTACACATGGACTAACCTACATTGTTTGACCCAAACTCTATGTGCTAGCCTATTTTTACAGAGGGGAAAAACAGATGCACATAGTGAGAACATAGCTTGCTCAAGATGACCCAAGGTAAAAGTGTCAGAGCTGACAATTCAGCCAGCCAGCCTGCCTTCCGAGCCCTCATGGTTAGCATATTAAGAGATAGAGGTAAATCCCATTTTATTTCACTTCACAATGTTATGGCTTTGTTTTATTTTACAAATTGGAGTTTGTGACAAACCTCCCTGAAGCAAATCTATTGGTTTCACTTTTTTTGTTTTGTTTTGAATTTTCTCCAATAGCAGGTGCTCACTTTGTAAGTACCTGTGCCATAACTTGGTCATTCTCACACTATTTCAAACTTTTCCCAGTGCTATTATTGCACAATGATGTGGCTCTAGGTGAGCGTCAACATAACTTTATATATACTGGAAACCCAGAATATGCATGTGACTTGACCTTTCAACATTTGCTTTGCTGCATTATTTTTAACCGAGACATCGATAGCTCCTAGGTGAGTTTGTCCTTGCTTGGTTGAAGGTCGCATAACTAATAGGTGAAAGACTTGCTTCTTGGTTTGTTTGAAGAAGGTGTTCTCAGAAGAACAAGTATCCCGTGGTTCATGCAGCAGGCGTCGCAGGCCATTACCTCGGGAGCTACCCCTGTGCTTGCGTCTGCTCTTGCTGTGTGGGTTGACAGGTTCTACTCCTACTTCCGGGAGCACGGGTGTGGGAGCCAGCTCTGGCCACTTATCCATTCCCCGTTTGAAGGACTGGTTCAGAGACAGGAATGTAACGCAAGTTGTGAAGTAAGCCTTGATTTTGAAAACATTTTCTTTTGGGGGGGTGGGGCAAACATTTTATAATTCACCATGAAGCTATAAGTCTGAACATTCTGGAGGTCATCTGGTCACTCACAGGGGCCAGGGAATGAGAGCGAATAGGGCCAATCATCAAGAAAGGGGTGCTTGCTAGCCTGGAGCCGTGGGACTTCTCTGAGGCCCTGGATCTAGTTTTGTTACTTCTGCCTAAAACCTAGCTTTCCTGTATTGCCCCACCATTTTTGTCACTATATTTTGCAATAAATTTAGTTCTTAAAGATAGAAAAGTTATAGAAAGGCTTCATGTTTCTGGTTTTAAATTCAGATCTTATGCCTTTTCCGGCTCACATGACTGAGGGCATGCTAAAGGGAGAGGGTCCCTTATGGACTGAGATTGGAAGACCCAGAATCAACTCCCTCCTTACCAGTAAGTAGGTATGCAGTCCCTAAGCAATTCACTAAATCCCTAAGCTTCATTTTTTTCCCACTGCCAAATTGGAATTATATGAACAACCTTTTCATATAAGTTTTGTTGAAAGAAATAAATGATATCATAAGTTGGAAAACATCTACCAGAGTACCTGACACATAACAGGAGTTCAGTAAAGAGTAGTGATAGGCTGGTTTGCCTTATGTTCTGAAAAGTTTTCTAAATTATAAACTTCAGCATTTGTCCACTAATTGTGCAGCTTTTTAATACCAGACATCACACTTGAAGCTTTTATGATGTGAGAACAATGTGCCTTTTCTCAGACCCACTTTCCTGTAGTCATTGAGATGATTTGACTCATAGAAATCGTATAGATAGATCACAATAAAATTAATCCACAAGGCTTCCAAGGCTCTTTATAGAAAGGGCTCCAGAGGCACAAAAAGTTAAGGGTTGGGCTGATAGTCAGAGGCTAGGCAGTTCAAACCCACCCAACATTCACCCACAGAGAGAAAGATGAGACTCTCTGCTCTTGGAAAGACCATCTCAGAAAGCTTACAGAATAATTCTTCTTTGTCTTATTGCTGTGAGTTGGAATTACTGGTGAGTAGTGGAGATTTTGTTTTGTTATTTTGCTTTGTTTTCTAATCTTCATGAAAGCAGGCTATACCATATTGTTTTGTTTTGTTTTCTCCAGAGCAGCTGATGGGTTGAACCACTGATTTCTTGGAAAGCAGTCTGCTCCTTCCCTCGCTGTGCCACTAGTGCTCCTTGTGTCTGTTTTATCTAAGGGTGAGAAATGACTCCAAGTGATGCAACAAACAGCTTAGCAGTGGCCAGACTAGGATACAAATAAGAGCCTAGTGACTACTTAAGCCCATATTTTCCCCTAAGCGTTGAGGTTTATTCCCCAATAAGCAGGATCACAGGTATTATAATTCATTATGACACAATGAAGACTCGAGTCCAAAGTCCTGGTGATGTAGTGATTATGAGTTGGGTTGCTAACTGTAAGGTCACCAGTTTGAAACTAGTAACTGCTCTGTGGCACTCACTGCCGGGTGTCAATTTCAGAATTGGGAGTGTAGTGGTGGA
>PVJH01028826.1:0-26814 GCA_004026705.1 Nesogale talazaci | reverse complement strand
TTTCTGCAGTTAATGGGCTTTGGATCTTTGCTGAAGGTCAACTGTTCAGAGACAAATTTGTGTGGATTCTTGATTCTGTTCCATTCAACATCTCTTTCCTTATAAACTTGATCATTAATTTTCCCATTGCTTTTTTGTTTTTTGGGCATCACTGCCCTCTGGTGGTCGTGGGAGCTACCCAGTGCTGCTCCAGAGAGCCATTGCTGGATTTGAACTGCCAAGTTCGTGGGCCGCAGTCCTGCACTCAACCACTTACGCCACCAGGGCTCAGGCCCCCCCCTTCCCCCCCCCCTCATTGCTTTGAAAAATGGTGATGATAATCTGGATCTGGGACTCATATGAGATTGCTTAGGGTGGCATGCATGTTTTCAAAAAGCTGTCTTATTTGTGAACATGATAGGTTTTTGCACGTACGTGGATCTCTTGACTCCTTGTGTCTTACAGCTTTGTGAATATATTTTATGTCTAGTTAGGTTTATTCCTAAGTATTTTTTGGGGTTTCCTCCTCTTTATTGGTGGCTACAGTAAAAGGCATTATTTTTTTAACTTTAAAATTTTCTCGTTGCTTAATGTAGAGGAATTCAATTCCTTGCTGTATTCCTCATCTTGTTTTGTAGCTATTGAATCTGGGATTTTCTATGTATAAAATCATATCATCTTTAGAGTCAGTTTTACTTCTTCCTTACCACTTTGCATTCCTTTTATTTCTCTCACTTGACTTGGTGCTTTGGCTCTCTCTCTGACACCCAGTTGCACGGCTGATCAGAGTAATGCTATAGGCCGGCCAGCGCATCGGAAACTCTTTATGGAATTAGAAAGCCAGGTCTCTCTCAAGGAGCTACTGATGGTGTCCAGCCTCATAACCACCGTGGCGCCAGAGCTAAGATTTCTGATACAGTAGAGGAATAATGACATCGGACATTTTTGTTGTCTTGTTCACATTGACACACATGCTGGCTGTTGGTTTTGTATATGTCCATAACCATATTGAGAAATTACCCTTCTAATTTTTTGAAAATTTTAAAATCGGGAATGGGTGTTGGATTTTATCAAATACATTTCAGCATCAATTGATGTTTTGTTTTGTTTTTTGTTTTGGGGCATCACTGCCCTCTGGTGGTCGTGGGAAGCTACCCAGCGCTGCTCCTGAGAGCTGCCACTGGATTTGAACTGCCAAGCCCGGGGGCCGCAGTCCTGCACTCAACCACTTATGCCACCGGGCTCAGCCCCCAGCATCAATTGATATTATTAGATGATTTCCTTCATTTTATTTACATAATGGATTACATTGATTATTTTTCTAATATAGACCCTTCTTTGCATACCTGCCCTGAATCTTACTTGGTCATGATGTTTGTCGTTTTTTAGATGCTGCTGAGACCATTGCCTAAAATATTCCTAAGAATTTTTGTGTCTGTGTTCATGAGAAATGTCTAATTTTTTTTTATTAGAGTCTGCAAGGCTTTATCAGTTATACTTGTGTTGTAGAGTGAGCATGGATGTATTCCATCTTTTTCTGTGTTCTAGCGTCATTTCTGAATGTTTGGTAGAATTTGCCAGTAGAACTATTTGAGCAGAGAAAGAATTTTCTTTATCTTTTCACATTCTTCTTTTGTTACACACTGTGTACCTGCTCAAATTTTTTATCTCAGTGTTTGTTATTTTAGATAGGTAGTGTGTTTCTAGAGATGTCAGTTTCTTCTAGGTTTTCAAGTTTGTTGGAGAGAGTAGTCCTTCCTAGTATCCCATTTCTGCTTTTTTAAAATCCTTTTATTGGATGTTTTTTTTTGTTTTGTTTTGTTTTATTTTGTTTTTGGGCTTCACTGCTCTCCGGCGGTGGGAGTAGGAGGCCCAGCCCCACTGCTGGAATTGAACCTCCGTCCCAGTGGGCCGCAGTCCCGCACACAACCACTACGCCACCGGGGCTCAGCCCCTATTGGATGTTTAACAGATATAATATTCCATAGTTTCATCACCTCAACCACTATTGTACAATTGCTACCACAATCAGTTCCAAAGCATTTTTTTCTTCTTGAAACTAACACAACTTTTGTTTCAGTTGGTTCTCTTGTGACCTTGACCATTTAATTTTTAATGTGTTATTTGCATCATCATTTGTTCGGTTTGCCAGTGGTTTGTTGATAATAATTTTTAGAGAAATGTTAGTAACTTTTATTTTGCTGATGAGAATACTGATTATCCTAGATGGGAAGAGTGGCTTGTTTTCAGTGAGATTCTCTCTAATTTACAGACCCATGACGCTTTTAATGGGAAGCGTTAAGGTCATTTTTCTGTAGTAGTCACTCTTACCTCTTACTGCCTAAAAGCCAAAAAGTGGGTGCGGTGGGTAGGGGTGAAGGGAGACCCACTGCCACTGAGTCTGTTCTAAGTCACAGACATAAATGATAACCTGGACTTGACATCACTTCTTCCTCCATTTTGCAAAGTCTACAGGGCTAAAATTCAAAAGAAAACAGCTATTGATTACCCCCTCCGGTGGTTATTCAAAATAAGTCCTTATAGGTTCCACTGTTCGGGATAATATGCTCAACTTAAGTGAAGGAGTACATTATGTATATGACACATGCAAACACACATAATACAATGCTTTCACTTTTAAAAAAATATATTGTTCTTTATTTGGCAGGTGGACGAAATTAGAGAGATGGTTGATAATGATTTAGGTTTTCAACAGGCTCCACTAATGTGCTATTCCAGAACTAAAACACTTCTCTTCATTTCTAATGACAAAAAAGTAGTTGGCTGTCTAATTGCAGAACACATCCAGTGGGTAAGTGATTCTAAGAGTGTTCTTAAGTAGTTGGGTGTTAGTTACTGTTTACTCTATTATCTTGAAAAATGTAACCTGATAAATGTTTACATTTTATATATGGAAGTGTGTTAAACAATTTTAGTATATGGTTCTTTTTAACTAGTGAAAGTACATCTTACATTGGGACTAGTTTTTCAAGTTAGAATGTAAGATAAAAATTCTGTAGATGAAAAATCAAACCTATTGCCATCAAGTTAGTTCCAATTTTTAAACAACCCTGTATGAGAGTTGAAGTGCCTCATGGGGTTTCCATAAGGCTATGATCTTTACAGGAGACTTGTCAACTTTTAGTTGTTACCCGAGCACTTGAACACTACATACCAGGACACCTATAGAATCAAAAGTACAGTTAAACTTTCCTTGGCAGATTTCTGATGTGATTTCTATGAGCTCTGAATAAATTAAAGGTTGGCAAACTAGTCAATGATAAAATTCATACAATTTATAAAGGAAATTGTATTGTCACAACCACACCCCCTTGTTTACCAATCGCTTATGGCTGCATTCTCACTATAAAGTTGAATAGTTTCAGAAGAGACTAGGTGGGTGCAAAATCTAAAATATTTATTATCTGGCCCTTTATAGAAGGGACTTCTGCAAAGTATCACCTATTTTTTGTTTAGGCACTAGATGAAGTAATTGGCTTTTGCTTAGAGGCCAAGTTATAGTATTTCTTTTTTTAAAAAGGAATTAAAAAAACAATTTTAAAAAATCCCACCATGGTTGTTTTAGCTCTTATCCCACTTATTTCCAAAAATGACCGAATAGCAGTGGTTTAGACTAGAAGATAGCTATGTAATGTTTGTTTCCTAACTCTTAACTATTTTTTCTAATTGCTTTAAATTTTTGTATATTGTTCCATCAGTGAGCCAACTGGGTTTTTTTGGCAACTAAACTGATAAAGGAGATGTATGTTTTTAAACAATAATTCAAGAAGGCCAGGGTCTTGGAATCAGAAGAGGGGGAGGATTTTTCTAAATTCTTGACGTCCTCCACCATCCCTGTTTCTTGTTCCACAGAGCCGTGAACCTCAGAACCCCGGCAGCACTTGCATGGACGGTTGTTACTGCTGCCAGGTTCTAACCTATACTTTGCTGGTCTTTAGGCTGGAGGTGGAGAACTAACATTCAGTTCTGATTACAGGCCAAGTGTGACGTCCAGGTGCTTTTAGTTAATTTCTCAAAAAGTCTTCAGAGAGATGGTAATTATCCCTGGATTATCAACTTATCCACAAGGAACCCAGAGCTTAGAGAAATTAAGTAACTTCCCCTAATGGTACACAATTAGTAAGAAGTGAATTAGAACAATATAGAGGTCCATTTGGTTTTGTTTCTTAAAAACGCAGGTGAAAGCATAAGTGGCCCCTGCAGTTTGTTTAGAAGCCAGTTGTGATGTCCTCTCCTCAGTAGACCAGTATTTAAACAATTGGTAATTAACATTCACATCTCAAACCATTTCCTTCAATTTTGACACCTATAGGGCTATAGAGTTATAGAAGAGAAACTTCCAGTTACTGGAACAGAAGAAGAAAAAGTTAGATTTGAAAGGCAAAAAGCCTGGTGCTGTTCAACATTGCCAGAGCCTGCTATCTGTGGTATCAGTCGGATATGGGTATTCAGCATGATGCGGCGGAAGAAGATTGCTTCTCGCATGATTGAATGTTTAAGGTAATTTTAGTGTGATTCTTTACATTCTTTTCAGCACATTAGGAGTTAGGCAAAGTTGCAGGACAAAGATTGACATTTAATCTTAAATGTATACCCTTTATGTCTATATTTTGCCTAAGATTGTTACCTCAGGATCTGTGTTTGTTTAACTCGATTATTTATTTATTTATTTATTTTTTGGTTTTTGGGCATCGCTGCTCTCCGGTGGTGGGAGTAGGAGGCCGAGCCCCACTGCTGGAATTGAACCTCCGTCCCAGTGGGGCGCAGTCCCGCGCACAACCACTATGCCACCGGGGCTCAGCCCTAACTCGATTATTTGTAACCTCTAAGTCTTAGATATATTTGGTATTGGATCTGGTTAAGTTCTCAAGCGTTAACCTCTTAGGGAAATATATATTACTTGAAGAATTAAAAAAATAATTTTTTTTTACTTGAATATTATTTAAAAAAAGGATATTGTTTATAAATTATCTAAGTCTCTTGTTTTCTTACTTTTACCACTTGTTTATCAAAGTTATAAAATGGAGACCTAGGCAGTTTTTTGTTGCTGTTGTTCTATAAAACATATTCTGTGGCCCACAGGGTTGACAGTTCAAATCCAGTAGCAGCTCTACAGGAGGAAGGCTGGGCTTCCTACTCCCACCAGGGCAGTGATGCCACACACACAAAAAAAAGCCCATGGGAAAAAAAGACCATTCAAATAAGAGTTTTAGGCTCATATATTGATTTTATTTATAGAATTCTTATTATTTGTTGGTATGGTTTTAAAAATAATTATCTTTGCTATGAGATTCTAAGGCTCTTATAATAACCTTAAATGTATGTCATCCATCTCCACTTATAAATGTGTTGTGATCTAGAATGACTCAGGATTTTGGCTCCTTCAGGAATATGGCCTTGAAAATTTTTACATAAGGACATTGCTCCTTATCAACTTTGGTCATAGGGCCGAATGAATAAAATACTTCATTCATAGGGCTTAGCCCCGGTGGTGTAAGTGGTTGAGTGTGGGACTGCGGCCCGCAGGCTTGGCGGTTCACATCCAGTGGCAGCTCTCAGGAGCAGCACTGGGTAGCGCCCACGACCACCAGAGGCAGTGATGCCCCCCCCCCCAAAAAAAAACAAAACCAAAACTTCATTCATGTATTTCTCCTTCTTATATAGATCTTCCTCCTACTGTCCAGCACATCTTTTAAAGTTGACAATATATCAGTTTTTCTAATTGCTTGTATCCTTGATAAATTCTTTGTTTCTGTAATCCTAACTCTAGTGTGATAAAATTCATCTTTATTTTGGGAGGTGGGAGTTCTACCACATTCAAAGCTACTCCATTAGCCATATCTTTCCCTCCACCTCTGCCAGCCAGTAGTCTGCACCTCAGTGGGTTTCTGTATTCATGTGATGGTGCGTCATCTATTTTATTGTCCACAGATAGCCCACCGATAAGTCACATTCTCTCCATATATCACTTGATGGGCATTTGTGTGGTTCATACCGTTAGGATAGTATCAGCAAAGCTGTAAACATTCCAGGATGCATTTTTTGTGTGAAATATGCTCGATTGCTCTTCCTTGTACTTAAGATTGGAATATACTTGCTGGATCATATGTTAATTCTATTTAACCTTTTGAGGAGCTGCCAAACCAGCAGCAACAGATGAGCATTATTCTTCATCTTATTACTGTTTTTTTTTTTAATTCGAGCTAGATTCTAGATGGCAGGGAGTTTGGTTTTTGGTTTAGTGACTGTGAAGTGGTATTAGAATTGTTGTTTGGGGTTTACATTTCCTAATGAGAATGTTGGCCTCTGCAGTATTATTTTACACCGTATACCCACTGCCTTGGAGTTGATTTTCTCATAAGACTCAATTTAGTGCCATCAGGTCGATGCTAACTTATAGTGACCCTTTAAGAAAGGGAGAACTGCCCCTGGAGCTTCAGTGACTTACCATTTTTTGTGGGAGTAGACAGCCCATGGAATAGCTGATGGTTTCAGTTTGCTGGCCTTGCAGGCACCCCCCAACGCTTAACCACTGTACCACCAAGACTCCGATTTCAACTCATAGTGACCCTATAGAGTAGAACTACCCTTTCCAGTCTGAGACTGTAAATCTTCCTAAGAGCAGATCGCCTCATCTTCCTCCCACTGAGCCGCTGGTGAGTTTGAACTGCTAACCTTCATTGTTAGAAGCTCAGCACATACCCTGTTACATCGCCAGAACTGCTTCGTTCATCTGACCTTCCTGTTTGGCTAAAAGTTGAACCTTGCTTGGGATGGAGTGAGTCTGGTCCCATTTGTGAAGTGGGAGAGCACTAAGGGCTGCAGTCTAGAGGGGCCTACCAGGTTCCGTCTACCTAGCAAGACTGTTGGTTTTTTTAATGATTTGATCCAACTTCCTTCTTTGCCAGTCGTTGTCTGCTTGTGCCAGCACCATTTGTTGGAGATACTTGTGTTCGGCTGATTTCTCTAGATAAGCAAAGCCAATGATTACGTATGTGAGGAGTTTTACATGAAGTGGCTTACACAGTTGGAGAAGTGGTTAAATTAATGTGGTTTAACGTCCATGGGTGAGGGCTAAGCTGGAAGTTTTTTCTGCATTGTTTTTTTATGCAGCTCTGTGGGCTGACAAACTAGGAAATAAGAAGATGAATGAGTAACAGGAAGACCACGGGTTGGTGGAGGAATCCTAGACTTTTCCTAACTTGAGTAGCTGCTGGAGTTGACAAGTCCGAAAGCGGGAACACAGATCAGGAGCAAGTCAGGCTTGTTCCCTATCGAGTTGAATGAATACAACATTAGCAGACATTATGGTGGTTCTATAAGCCAGATATATGATCCACACCAGCAAAAAGACAGGGAAGCCTTCCCACAGGGTCTGATGGAATAGGTGCAGGTGCCCTGGTAGTGTTGTGGGTTACGGGCCGGGCTGTAAATCACAACATTAGGAGTGTGAAGCCATCAGCCGCCCCACAGGAAAAAGATGTGAGGATTTCTCTCTCTGTAGAATAGTACTACGCATTATCCTCGGCACTTTGGTAAAAATAAAATCAATTGACTGTAAATGTGAGGGTTTATATCAAAACTAAGTTCTATTCCATGGATCTCCTTGTCTGCCTGTTCTACACTGTCTTGAATATTGTAGCTTTGTAATTTGTTTTGATGTCAGGAAGTAGGAGTTCCCGAACTTTGTGGGGTTTTTCCCAAGGTTCTTTTGGCTATTTGATCGTGTCACTTTTTGGATATGAGTTTTAGGATCAGCATTTCAATTACCGCAGAGGAACAAGCTAGCTGTAAATTAATTTGGAGAATATTAGTCTTAACAGTAGTAGATCTTCTGAACTATAACCTTCCATTCCTTTTTAGATCTTCTTTTCTCTATACAATCTTTTGTAGTTTTCATTGTACGCAACTTGAATTTTAAAGCTGTTAAATGTATCCTAAATTAATTTTTCTTTAGAATGCTATTGTAAATGGAATTATTTTCATTTTAATTACTTAAAAGAATTTTAACTTCTTATATAGTTGGTTTTGAAATATCGACTTTATATTCTTCAATCTGGCCTGGACTTGCTTATCTTTTTCTTTTTTTTTAGGAAGGTATTGCAAGATTTATTTATTTATAAGATCATGCTATATTATGTAGAAACATTGTTCTATTTCTTTTGAAGCTAGGTATTACTCACTTTTCCTTAAAGTGCCTTGGCTGGAATCTTCAATACAATATTGAGTAGATGTGAGGAAAGTAGGCAGCCTGGTCTTGTTCCTCATCTTCCATCTCATCCATCTCATTGTGTCCCTAGTTTGGGTTTCTGAGGTTCTAAATCTTTTTTTGGGGGGGAGGGGCATCACTGCCCCCTGGTGGTGGGAGTAGGAGGCCCAGCCTTGGTCCTGGAGAGCACTGCTGGATTTGAACCTCCATCCCAGTGGGCCGCAGTCCTGCGCATAACCACTATGCCACCGGGGCTCAGCCCTGAGGTTCTAAATCTTAATGGGAGCAGGTAACTTCCTCTTTGTCCGGCAGAGCAGCTGATAACTGTCAACCACTGAGGCTGTGATTAGCCGTTCAATGCTTACCCATCACCACTACCAGAGTTTCTTAGTCTGTCATCATTGACATTTATATTCATTGGTGCCTTCATCTAGTAGAAAAATCCTTTCTGTTCTTTGTGTTTTTATCATGAAAAGGTGTTTGCTGAATGCTTTTTGTAAAATAGAAATTTATCTCAATATATTAACTTTAAATACATGATAATTTTCAACAATTTAGAACCTAAAGCATTACCTAATTAGTTTTTCTAGTCCAACTGTTTTATAGATTTATCTCAGTTTAACATTTGGAAATATTTATATGCCTTATTCTACCTTTCTCTCTCCCCTTGTTTTTAAAATAGGAGTAACTTTATATATGGCTCATATTTGAGTAAAGAAGAAATTGCTTTCTCAGATCCTACTCCTGATGGAAAACTATTTGCAACACAGTACTGTGGCACTGGTCAGTTTCTGGTATATAATTTTATTAATGGACAGAATAGCACCTAAAACGAATTCTTGCGTACAGTACTAGAGGACACCCGCTGGAGAATGGATTTACTGCTGACTTTAACCAGGAACTAGGGCCATTTTTGTTACAATGAACTCAGGACTGGCAACAACCATTAGGTTGTTCCATTTTCATAAAATTGGAAACAATGCAGTAATAGCTTATTGTTTTGTTTTTAAAAGAAGATATTTTATTATCTTTTACAGAAATTTATGATTGATGTATTTTATCTAATTATTTAGACATGTTTACATGCAGAAATTGTTCATAGTGGACTGAAAATTAATGCAAGGACTGTATGGTCTCAATGATAAGTATATTTTGAAGTTCTTAATATGGAAATATACCAGTGTAGCTTGGTACTGTATTTTTTATATTGATCTGCTGATACCAGTTTATAGGTTTCAAGATATTTATTCATAGCAGAAGCCAGTGTTTTTGAGATGTGAGCAGGGTGCCATATTACTGTGGAAATGACTTGAGATATACTTTGCCAGAACCCTCACAGAAAAGCTCCCTAAATTTTAGAATTTTTAGTTTACACTATTTATTATCCCCATTCCTATCCTTAATAGCGGGTAGAAGTAGTAAGTGGTAAAGAGTTCAGACTTGTCTTGGGAAGCTATTAAAGACTAGAATTAGGAAAGTATCCTCTAAAGTTAATTTTTCTTTTTCTTTTTCTTTTTTTTTTGGCATCACTGCTCTCCGGTGGTGGGAGTAGGAGGCCCAGCCCCACTGCTGGAATTGAACCTCCGTCCCAGTGGGCCACAGTCCCGCGCACAACCACTACGCCACCGGGGCTCAGCCCTAAAGTTAATTTTTCTTTTGTTCTGGTTGCACTTAAAAAACAAAACAAAAAGCCCCAAGAACTTGGCACATTTAGGCTACTAACAAATTCCAGAGAGGTCTGTAAAAACCTATGGAATATTTGCAAGGTAAATGTAAATTACTTGGTATCTGCTGTGTTACTCCTTAGAAACACTGCACTGAGTATATGCCCTTGTTACTGAACTTCATTTTGATACTTGTCTATCCTTCATAATGCCCTCTGCTTTAAAGGGTTTATATGTTAAACTGCTGTGGCCTTTTACAATATGTATATAATGTAGAATAAAATAATAAAAATACTTGATAGCTTTTTTACGTGATAAATGTATTTGCTAAGATGTGGTGTGGAAAGTGTTGTTATTTGTGCTTTTTCAGGGAGTTCCTTTAGCTTTGAGCCCTTGAAATATGATTTCAACACTGGTTGCTTAAAAGATTGTTTTTCACCATTTTGCTAAAGGATCATTAAACCTGCAACTGCTCAACTGAACTTAATCTCCAGTAGACAAAATTACTTCCAATTATTTTAATAACACAGTAGTTTTCTAGTTTCTCAAACAAAGGGCCGCAGATAGTATTGTTTAACTTATTTTAATGAGATAAATTTTTTTTTGAGATAAAATTATTTTATCTTCACTAAAAACCAGGCAAATTTTCTTGTGGTTTTTAGAACCAAATATTAAGATCAATAAACATCTGATGCCCTTCTAGAATTCATAATTGAATGAGCTGGATCATGACAAAGAGTCTGGGGGGTAGTTGGGGATTGTTTTGGGTAGATTTGCTAAAATGGGAGTACAGAATTAGATCGAAGGCCTGGGTGCAGAAGGATGAGCTTAGATTCGGTCAAGATTTTAAGGTTCTGGCAGAATTTTTAAGGTCATCTATCTGGAACATCGTTGGATATGCTGGGATAGTGTTCAAGAGAGGTTTGGACTGAGCAAATAATCTTATGAGTTTAGTTCTTTGAAGGTTCTTAAAGAGATTTACCTTGGAATTTATGTAGTGGGAAAGGTAGAGAGTCTCAAAAAAGGGAAACTGGAAAGGCATGATACAAAGGAAAGAGTGTGGTAGAAACCAAGGGAAGTATAAAGGCATGATCAACATTGTCATTCGCAATTGAAGACTGAAGTTAGAAAAAGAGCAGTTTCTGCGGAGTGGTAGAGGAAACAGTAGTCACAGTGAGTATGGCCACAGTCAAATTTCTTTTTTATTTCACAAATTTCTAACGAGGTTTATCTGATTGCTGTTATATGAGGATGCCAAGTTTTTTGTCAGCTGTCCTCAATTCACTTTAAAGTGTCTGGTATAAAACGGGATAGAGAGGAACTATTCAAAAAGTTTAGTGACTACAGCACACACGTAGTGATATTTTATTCTTACTCTGTATGGCCTCTTACGCATTAGAAACACAGTGATATTCTTGCCCAGCTATATTCCACTGGAGTGTGCTGGGCGGGTTCCTCAGTTTACACACACTCAACCATTGTCATGGCTCTTGGGCTTTCTAGTAGCAAAAGGAAAGTTGTCATATAATAAACCTTAATCCTCCCTTCCCCACCCCCAATAAAAATCAAGGATAGTAGGTTGACGCTGCCAGGTGGGACCAGAGTCAGTCTTTGGACGGTAGCTCAAAAGTGAGATCAGTGGGATTCTCAAGTCCCACTGGCCCTGAAGAGAACGACATGCTCAGAGTGCCTGTCATGGAGCTTCTCAGGGGATTTCCTTTTGATGCCAAATCACCCCAAACCCACCCATAAAGGTCTTTCTGTAAAATACCCTTTTCTTTCCTGCTACCTTTTTTACACTTTGAATTTGTGCCTACTTCACTTAAAACTGCTGGATTTGCAAAATGTTTATGCACTCTCCCAAAGTAGAAGGTGCAAATCTTCCTTGATCCTGCGGCTTTGAAGATGTCCCCCTGCATGTCCGTAATGTGAGAAGCAGAGAGTCTAAAACCTGCTAGAAACGGCTCTGAGGCAGAAGCGACTCCACGGGAGCAGCCAAAGACCATGTTCTACATTGTGATAGAACTGCACCAAACTGTTTTTTAGAATGCATTTATTTCTGCCATCTTCTGGAATAAATTATTTTTCTGTCCTCTAAAAATAGATATTAAACTATTTATAGAATGAAGATGTGGTCAGAAAACTCATTGCTGTTACCTGTCTTTGCATATGTTGTCAGTCACTGATGTAAATTTTTGTATTTCTTTTTTTTTTTTGGGGGGGGGGGGGGCATCACTGCCCTTTGGTGGGAGTAGGAGCCCCAGCCTTGTTCCTGGAGAGCTGCTGCTGGATTTGAACTACCAAGCCAGTGGGACACAGTCCTGCACACAACCACTACGCCACCAGGGCTCAGCCTGATGTAAATTTTTAATAATTGACATAGATTGCTTGTGTGAAAGTTTTTTCCCTCAGAGGCTTTGCTTAGCATCTCCTTTGATGGTGGCGTTTTTCTCAACGAAACGGTGACTTTATTATGTACAGGGGGCGTATGTGTTGGAATCAACTTGGTTGGCAGTTTTGTTTTCCTTCGTTTTCTTGTGGGGCTATTCTTCTGGCCCCAGTGGAAGCAGTTTGTTTCCACAAGTGGAGAGACATGAACATTTCTTTCCAGAGGTTGCTCTAGGTCTAGGTACTAAGCTGCTTCCGAATACAGACAGGGAGAGTGGCAGTCTGTATGTGCCCCTGACTCTGCCATCAAACTTAGAAAATAGGAGACTTCAAAAAGTTTTCAGAAAAATTAACTTGAATGATAATGGAATTTTTCCACAAAATTTTTTTAATTCCCTCTTATTTTCTTCCTTAAGCAAAGGTCAGGACAAAAGCATGTCTTCGTGGAACTTTAATGCATCTACTGTCACTCTGCATAACTGAAGCCATTTTTTCTGAGACCAGGAAAGTTATTTGCATGAAAACTAATTTAGAATAAGTTGGAGTTTAATATCTTGCTTCATATCACACAGTTGTGGCAACCCAAAGTTCTGTTTCTAACGAGGGAATCAAGTAAGTTTAGTTGCCATATATAAAAACTGAGAATGTACTATGGATATATTTAAAATCTCAATAAGCATTTCTGGATCGGCCATTCATTTTGCTATTGAGATCTGAGAGTGGACATGTTCTGTAGAGATATCTTTGTGTGTGTTTGTGGCATAAACGACAGGTTTTTACTCATTTTCAGTAGCACTTTCTTGGGCGGCTGTGCCAGAATAGTGGAATCCTGACGGTGGTGGTAGCAAGTCCTTCCACAGCCTTTGGTGTGTGCGGAGAATGAGGGAGTCATTTTGGCCCTAGCAGAAAGTTGAAGAGAATGAACTTTTTTTATGTGTGTGCAGGAGGAAATTTTAATACATTCACCAAATTAAAAGACAATAACATACTGCAGAAACAACTTTAAGACAATTTAAAATCATAAACAAAATGTGAGGTAGACTGACTAGTGAAATTCACCAACTTTGGGTTAAGAAAAATTTACAGTAATAATGTAACACAGGTGCCCCCTTTTTCTAAAAATCACACACACAAAAACAATTGCATAAATTACAGCCAAAAAATTGAACATAGTTTTTCATTCTAATTTTTAGTTTACATTCAGTATTAACCTGTATGAGCTGTCAAACATGCCAACATTCAACAGGTCTATAGGTAAATTATTATGCTGGCCTATGAATACATTCATACCACATCAAAGTCCTAAGGGATGGCAAGGCTTAAAGCTGAACACACCAAGATAAATATTAACAAATCATGGTGTCCTGTACTTGTGCAATTTTATCCTTAAAGGAGAAGGACCCAAGGTTCACTAAATTATTATACTGATAAGGTGATTTTAAAAGATCCAAGCCTTAGTAAGGCTGAACTTGAGACGAATAGGCAGGTCAATTTGAGTTGCTCCATTGGGACAATGGTCTAATTTTGGCTTTATTCTGGCATTTTCTTCCACAGTTAAATAGTAGTTAAGATTTAGAGTGCAGCCCTAGCTTAATATGGAGTATCTGCATTTAAAATAACTAAAAAAATTTAGACTCTGAAGTCATAAAGCCAGAAGAAACCCTGAGAAGCCATTTGTCCCAGGTAAAACTTTTAGAATTATTTCAAGTATTTTATTTGTTCTACATAGTAAAAGGTATTGCACAAACTGGGTTACTTGATATGGTCCCCCTTAGGCCCTTCCAACAAAACAGGAACAATTGAAAAACATTCAATATATTATCCAACCTGCTTTACAACGTACCTCTTTGCAAAAAATTCTGTTGTATTTTTCAAAGTATATACTATAAGGCAGATCTCTGAAGGACAACTAAAAATGGGGTTAAAAGGGATTGTTTCAAAACACATTTAAAGCATAATTAGCTGTTAAAATCAAGAGAACTGCAAGCCATTTTCAGCCTTTTTGCTTTTCACTAGCTGTAAACTCGTTATCCCACGATAACAAAGCTGGTTAATCAACACTATTTGTTCTAAGTAAGTGAGGCTTAGTCGGCCTTTCTCAGTAGTCTCAATAGGTCAGGCACAAGACACAGATTCAAGTAAAGATGGCCATTTTAAGAAGGGAGAACGTGGGACAGACAGGCTAATGAGAAAAATCTCAAAGGCTTGCTTAATTAAGAGAACTGGAGTAATTTAGAAGTAAACGTCCCCTTCAAAAAAAAATTGTAAGTAAACAGCCAATAGATGAGAACATTTGTAAATTTTTGATTAAAATAAAAGCTGTAGAAAATAGGTTTCTCACTGTTAATTCATATTTGACAAGTTCCCAGTTGCCATTGTGACTCACCACAACCCTGTGTGTCAGCGTGAACTCTTGTTTCATGGCAGGTTCTCAGGGGCAGGTACTTCGCAAGTAGACTGATTGCCAGGCCTTTTCTTCGGAGGCCGCTGCAGCAGCACAGATTAACACGACAGCCTTTTGATGAGCAAGCCAACCGGGTGAACCATTCACACCACCCAGGGACTTGGGATCCACTGGACGAACAAACCCAGCAGCCACCGAGTCCATTGTGATTCACTGTGGCCGTCCCACGTAGACTCATCCCTGGTAGAGTGATGCTACACAGGGCTCCCCGAGGCTGCTCTGTGAGATGTAGACCAGCAAGCCTTTCTTCTGCGGCTCCTCCGGGTGGGTCAGCCGACTTCAGTTATCAGTCAACTGTTTAAACTGTGACCTACTAGATTCCATTGGACAGACGCTCCCTCTTAACACCAGTGAGACTTCAGTTGGATTTCCAGCCACTGTGCTTCCCGCCCGCCCCTCTTGTCACTGGGGCTCTTGCTTGTTGCTGAACAGGTTTCAACACAGCTTCTAGACTAAGATAGACCAGCAAAGACCTGGCAATCTCCTTCCCATCAGTGTCCTGTGGATCTCAACGGTCCAATGTGTAACGGATTTGGTGCATGAGCAGGTAGTGTCTAGTTCCTGTGAATTTTATGCTGGTCTTTCAGCAGCAGCTAAAATTTCTAAGGGGTTTACAAAAAAGTCTTTCAGTGAGTTATTCCTTTCTCTTCAGAAAAGAATTTCTGGTAGGATCGAGTTAAAACAAGTCTCTCCTTATGGCCTGATTTTCTGGTTTCCACGTCAGCAATTTCTGTGTTGCGTTCAGTATAAGGCAGCTAATATTCAGTGTAGGTTTTAAAAAAAGCTTTGAGTCCTTGAAAGAAAGTCGTTCCACTCCATATAAAACCTCCACCTGACATGTATTTTGGTTGTTAGTATTGAGTACAGGTTAAGAATGGCTGACTTCAATACCACCACTGTTCGAAACCAACCCCGGTCAAACACCACACTTTTGGCGTCCATAAAATGGTTCCTAATGGCAAATGGACATTACTTGGCAATGCATGATGAAAACCTTACTGAATTATTGATGGTGTTGTAGTGTATCTGGAAGGGTTTAGTGTTTCAGGCATTAAAAAAAAAGCATACTATATATACAAAGACAAATGTTAGACTGACATTAGGTGTTGAGTCATGTCTAACTGAACCAACTTAACACAATTCACCCTGAAAAGACAGATTTATGAATAGAACTCATTTGGAAGCTGGGGACTGCATGGACTTCATTCCTACTAAACTGGGTGGGTAGGGGCTATTGGGACAGTTCTTAGGTTGGCTCAATTAACCAGGTTCTTTTCCATCGGCTCGTAGACATGGTGAGTTAAATTGAAAACATTTTAAGAGATTGGAAAAATCAAAGGTAATAAACTAGGAGTAGTGGCATAACTGTACCTAATATGCTTGCTCTGTGGTTACTGATCTGTTTGTTCAGTTTAAATAGTAAACTTTAACTCCTGTGGAAATTTTGCCAAAGGTTTCAATACATATAAGATTATAAATCTTAAAACTAACACTGCACAGAGAAAGACAAAGCTACTTCTCTTTTTAAATACAAATATCTTCTACATTCTATCATTTCAGACCCCTGAGTAGTACTGTACCAACGTACAGATCTGAAGAGAAACTGAGGATTCAAGCCTCACACGTTCATCTTCAGTTAATTTCACACCAGCAGTGTGTCTCCCGTAACACATTCAGACTAGCTAATGCCGAAAGTCTGTTTCCCCCCCAACACGTAGTAGAAAAAACAATGCGAATGCCCATCATTCTCCAACGTCTCCCTCCTCAGGATCCTGTGGGCAGACCATGTCCCAGATAACTGCACAACTGCCTAGGGTTGAGTTTACCTGAAGTCAAAGTCCTGTCACCGGAACTGAAGGAGAGTGATGCCCCAAAGACCTGGGTCAGACAGGGGAGCTCTTTGGAGAATAGACAATTACGTTGCACTTTGCTCCACAGTGATTGTACTTTAAAGGAAAACAAAAAAACCCCAAATAACTGTTTCTGTTCCACCCCACCTAGGCATTCCCCGTTGCTCTTTTTGTTCTCTTTGAAAAAGCTCATACATGTCGTCCAGTAAGAAAATAGAGGGGCTTGTCATCACTGCTGTTGGCAGTTTGGAACTCGTCTCGGAGGCGGAACTGCCATTCGTCTTCAAGCTCTAAGCGAACAATTGTTTGGCGCAAGGAGCTTCTGTCTTGGCAGATGACACACAGGGTAGCACCTTCAGGAAAAAGGCAGGCAGGGCATCTTAGCTTGAGACGGGAATTACAAAGACCCTTCCCACCGCTCTCATTCGTTCTGTCTTGCACGTGAATGTATCTGAGGGCCAGTGTAAGACACCCAAACCCACCGACACCGAGTGCGTCCTGACTCTGGTACCACTCTACGGCAAAGGGCCCCAAACTTACCGTATATACTGCTGTGTAAGCCCAGCTTTCCAGCACAGTTTTTTTATGCAAATACATTTATTAATACAGAAAATAGGAAAATCAGCTATTGTTTCCTTTAGAAATAATACAGGCTTAATAAAGATATTACTTTTGCTAAAATGCATTAGACAGCTGTGGAAAAAATGACATTTTTCTTTGTGGTAATGTCTTTTTTGGGGGGAGGTCATCATTGCCCCCTGGTGGGAGTTGAAGGCCCAACCTTGCTCTTGGAGAGCTGCTGCTTGATTTGAACCGCCAACCTAGTGGGCCGCAGTACCGCACTCAACCACTTAAGCCACCAGGGCTAAGCCCTTGTGGTAATATCTTTAACCAGATTTGTAGCATTAACAGTATTTTCTATGTGTTGATTATTTTCATCCAGCACAGTTTTAATGTGGTTCCTGGGGTAAAATTAGGTGCCTCAGCTGATACTTGGGTTGGCTTATACTTGAGTATACAGTATTTGGCCTGTGTCCCCTTTCCCAGAAATAAAATGACTCAGTGCCCTCTGCCAATTAAGGACATTTGTACTATAGCCTATAATGCAGGGTGACTCATAGCATGCACTTCTGGAGCCTCGATGAATGGTTCCGGTGCCCTTTACCAGGCGTCATTGCCCATTTGGGAACACATTGCTCGCTAAGGTTTTTGAGAGGATAAATCTCCACAGGAGTCTACAGCCTCATCTTCCTCCAAGCAGCTCGTGGGTTTAAACCACTGACCTGTGGTTAGAAGGCCAATGCTTACCCTGCAGTGCCACTGTTAACGTTTCCCAGATGTCCCTGCTGGGCAGGGTTTCTATGGAGCGGCCTCCCGGGCCTCGTCAAGGATGTTTAGCAGCTTCTCTGCCTGAGAGCTACCAAAAGCCAGTAAAACCACCTCTCCCTACACCAGTCCCCACCCTCCCTTCCAGTTTTGTATCAAAATTCTGTTCAAACTCACTGTCATGGAGTCCATTTGGACTCACAGCAAGCATCTCAGACAGAGGAGAACTCCGCTGTGGGTTTCCGAGACTATAAGTCTTACAGGAAGTAGAGAGCTGTGTCTTTCTCCTGACGAGCAGCTGGTGGTTTTGAACTGCTAACCTTGTGGTTAGCAAATAGACAATTAACCAAATATGCAATTTCTTAACAAAAATGGTAGCACTGTATACAAGATTTCGAACCGTGTTTCTTTTCTTTCCCACCACTGACCTTTAAGGTCATTTTGTGAGGGTGTTTAACCTGCAGTTTGTTCGCAGGGTGATGTAACAGTGCACTAGAGAAGTGCTTTTGCAGTGCAATTAGAACTACAGGGTCCTGTCCACTACAAAATGTGCTGTGGTTGGTGCAAGCACTGTGTTGTTAGTGACATTACTATAGAATGTGTAAGATAATTCACATGGTGGAGTAGACTCATGGGACCACATGTTATTCAAAGTGGGAAATGAGAAGCAGTCTTGTCTTTTCTTTTTTTTTTTTGGGGGGGGGGCATCACTGCTCTCCGGTGGTGGGAGTAGGAGGCCCAGCCCCACTGCTGGAATTGAACCTCCGTCTCAGTGGGCCGCAGTCCCGCGCACAACCACTACGCTACCGGGGCTCAGCCTGAGAAGCAGTCTTTTCTATTTTTCTATTATATCTACTTTTGCATTCATCAGTATTTTTTAAAGCTAATCATGGCAGACACCTTTTAAAAATCATCACACATCTGGCGGTTCATCGACATTCACAGTCCTAAGATCACAGTGACTGTTCCCCCTCCCCTCCTCCTTGTTAAATCCGTGACCCTCGTTTAAAGGAAAGACCATCCCACTTTATTGGCAAAAAAATGTATTTGTTGGGCTGAGCCCCGGTGGCGTAGTGGTTGTGCGCGGGACTGCGGCCCACTGGGACGGAGGTTCAATTCCAGCAGTGGGGCTGGGCCTCCTACTCCCACCACCGGAGAGCAGTGATGCACCCCCCCCCCCCCCAAATCTGTTTGTTAACAGTATTTCTTAAGTATATTTCACCTTTATATTTTGCCTACCAGAAACCAAGAGCATTCACAAAAGTAGATACTAATGTTGACTTACCTTTTAAAAACTTAAATTTCTTAAGAAGATCAGCACCTACGAAAGAGTCACAGAGGTACAAGAGGAGTCCGCTGAAAAACACCCCTTCACAAGTGACGTTGCTGGAGTGGGGTCTGGAGCTGACATAGCAGGTGGCCACCTGAAATCACCAAGCAGAAATAGCATTTTCATTTCACAGACAAGGGTCACGGCGGGGTCAGCGTTTTGTTCTGTGTCTATTTCCGAGTGAGGGCACGGCAAGGGATCCTGAGTGTCTCGTTCCACTGCTGGGTCGGTGGGCTGGTGAGTTGGTGTTTTCAGCATGGGATTGCTCACGTGGTGTGTCAGGTTGTAATTTGATTTACGGATGAGAGAAACTGGCAAAAAAACAAACCCCAACAAGAGTCAACAGAAACAAGTGCCTTCCATGAAAAGCCATACTTAGAATAAATGAAACGCGTAGATCAGATTGAAAAGAGATTTCTAATGACCTTTTCACTAGGTAACACATTTTCAACAGGAAATGCTTAAAACGGTGTAAAATCTTATTTGCTTTTAGCTCTAAATGGCTTTTTTGTACAGAAGAAAAGTTCACGGGCTGAGCCCCGGTGGCGTAGTGGTTGTGCGCGGGACTGCGGCCCACTGGGACGGAGGTTCAATTCCAGCAGTGGGGCTGGGCCTCCTACTCCCACCTCCGGAGAGCAGTGATGCCCCCCCCCCCCCAAAAAAAAAGCATTCAATGAGTCTTAGCTGCTATTAGTCATGGCACTGCAGTTGTGCGGTCTGAGAGCAGGAGCCTGAACCCAGGTAAAAGTACTAAGAGGGCTGGGCTTGACGTGAATGTGACTTATATACATGAACCATAAAAGGGATTATTACAGCCAACCGTTTTCTAAGGCACTGCCCATTTCTAAAATGCTACAATTCATGGACCAGCTCAGATCATTGAAACATGAAAATGTAAAATGCTTATACTGTTCAATTAAAAAGAAACCCGTTTCCAAAGTGGACTATGGTTGTGGATTTGTTCAGTAGCGTCGTCATGTGCTGTGTCGATACATGTAAAGACAACCCTGGGAAGGCAGCAGAGACTGACGTCCACCGAGTGAGTGCTGGCCCGCAGCGACCCTGTGAGCAGGGTGGGCGCGGACGGCCTCAACTGTCTTCAGAGAGCAGTTGGCGGGCTGCAACCACTGACAACGTCACGCTCAGTCGAATGCTTACCCAGACGCGAGCACCACCAGCACCAGCCGAGGGAAATGCAGTACACCCGACGGCTAATAGTCTTACAAGTGATTTCATTTTTCCTTCATACCTTTTATTTTTGAAAATCTTTTACAAGGAATGTGCAAGGGAGTACCCAAAGGACACCGGGCTTCCCTCTCCCTCCGCTATGAATTTAAATTTTAAAAAACCAGAAACCAAGAAAACCTCATCATCTTCCAAGTTCTCTCCGTTACACTAAATATACTTGTCAAAACCGTGGTTCCATTCTTGGTTTCAAATTTATCTTTGGATGGCTGATAGCACACCTCCATTTTTTTCCTTCACCTCTTAGACATCAAATCACGGTTCTTTCATGTCCCTCTTCATTTGCAGAAACAAAAAGTTGCACAGGGCGAGGTCAGGTGAATAAGTTGTATGGAACAAGAGAGGCAAGCTGGATTTTTTTTTTTTTTTTTTTTGCCAAAAACCGGCACGAGAAGGTGCATTGTCCTGGGTGGCAAAACCAGTCCCCCATCTGCCATAAGCCAGTCCCCTTTTTGTTGCACACTTGTTATACTTCCTTCAGAAACACTAAAGAGAAAGCTTGCTTCACAGTCAGACCTGGTGGCATAAACTCCAAATGGACTATCCTCTTCACATCAAAAAAACCAATGAGCATCTGGTAGAACCAGGAGCATGATGGTGGGTGAGGAATCACTTGAGAACCAGGGGCAAGATGCATATTTCGATGTTACTACACTGTGCTTTAACTGGCTCATCTCTTTCCTGCAACCCGTTAGACCAGGGGATGTGCACTGGAGTGGGAAACATGAGGAATTTAGGATAGATGTTCCCTCAGGACGAGGGACGGGAGTGGTGATACTGGGAGGGTGGAGGGATGGTGGAGTAGAAAGGGGGAACCAATTGCAGGGATCTACATAGAACCTCTTCTGGGGTATGACCAACAGGGAAGTGAGTGATGGGACACACTGGACAGCATGCAACATGAAAAAACTAACAATTTATAAGTTATCAAAGGTTCATGGGGTAGAGGAGGGGAGGGAAATATGGGGAGCTGGAACTGGGGCCCTGGGTGGAGGGTGGATGCTTTGGGAGTGATGATGGCAACATGTGTGCAAATGAGGTCTGGATACAATTGATGTGTGTATGATCATGGGGGGAGGTGTATGAGTCCCCAATAAAATGATGCATTAAAGGGCGGGGGGAGGGCAAAGAGGAGCTTATACCAAGGGCGCAAGTGGAAAATGTTTGGAAATGAATGAGGCAACATGTGTGCAAATGTGCTTGATACAGATGATGTATGGAATGTTATAATAGCTGTAAGAGCCCCCAATAAAATTGTTTTTTAAAAAAATAAAAAAGATCTATCAAACCAGTAAGCAGCATCTTGATCACTGATTTCCCTTGACAAGCTTGTTGGGGGGGAGGTGACAATGGCGTCTTCCACTGGCTTGATTGGTGTTTGCTTTCAGGATCATAAAGAAAGTACCATGTCTTGTTACCAGTAATGACCTCGGACAAAAAAAATCCCTTTAGTCCCTTTGGAGCTGTTTTTTCTTTCTTCTTCTTCTTCTTTTTTTTTTTTTGTGTGGCATCACTGCCCTGGTGGGAGTAGCAAGCCCAGCCTTGCTCCTGAAGAGCTGCTGCTGGATTTGAACTGCCAACCCTGGGGGCCGTAGTCCCGCAAACTACCACTAAGCCACCAGGGCTCATCCCGGAGGTGTTTTTTCAAAGCAGGGCATGTTCCACTTGACACTTTCCTGGTCAGTCAGAACCTGAGGCACAAATATAGCAGCGATCCTTTTGATTCCCAAATCTTCTGTTAAAATTCACTGAGCCGAACTCCATGGTAGTCCTGGTAACGTCTCCATCTCTTCAGTGGTCTGCCATTGGTCTTCAAGCACAAGTGCGTGAATTTTGTCCATTCAGGAAGTTGATGGATGTCCAGAATAAGGTTTGTCATCAACTAACATTTCACCTGAGTTGTTCTCCAAGCACTGCCCCAGTAAGCTGTGTTTAAGATCACAAAGAATCTGTGGCATTTTTCCCGAGCAGGAAACAAAATTTCAAGCCACATGCTCAAATTTGGTCATCACAAAAAACGAGGTTCAAGTGAAACTACATTTACAAAAAAATTCACTGTGACCACAGAGAACTTTCCTAGGCAATGCCACTGCTTGCCCTAACTCAGAGTGAGTTGCTGGATGCTTGCCTAGCTGGAAAAATTATACTTTGAAAGCTCTGCCTAGCAGAACTTTTTTGTTTGTTTTGTACTCCTTCAGATGTTACTTTGATGAATAGACTATAATAAAGTTAAAAGCAAAACGCATAGTCCCAAGGGGACACTTGGGGAGGGGGGGGGTTTGGGCTGAGCCCCGGTGGCGTAGTGGTTGTGCGCGGGAATGCGGCCCACTGGGTTGGAGGTTCAAATCCAGCAGCAAGGTTGGACCTCCTACTCCCACCACCAGAGGGCAGTGAGGTCCAAAACACAAAAACAAAAAAAAGAATTGTGGGCCATTAGTAAGTACAGTTTGAGACTTGTTATGACAGGAGGAGCCAAGCTATGGGTGTTCACTGGTTTATTATTAAGAATGAAAAAGGTCAAAAGGACAATTTCATCACAATCTTAGTAGAGCTTTTTATTAGTAATTATGCCACAGACTCCTTCCTGTCTATGTTAAGCTTTCACACAGGAACTAGGAAAGAGATATGAGCTGTTAAGACAGTACTGCCCCCACCTCCTCCCACTCCCTTTCTTTTACCTCAGGTCCAATGTTCAGGTAGCAGTCAATGGCTAACACAGGACTCTTGAAGTTTCGGATGGCTTTGGGGAAGAGTTTATATGAGGCGTGCTGAAGGAACTTCTCCAGGAGAAATTGCGCAGGGGCTGCTAGTAGTGTGTGGTCACTGTCTGGTGCACAGACATACTGAAGGGGCAAGATGGGTGCTAAGCTCTCCGACACCTGAAATCAGAGTTAAGGTTATTATTGGAAAACCCAGTGTCTGTCACTGCATGAAAGGGGAGACCCGACATTGCACTTGGTGCTCACAGTTATCTGAAGAGTGTCAAATGCTAGGTTTGTCGTCTCCCATTCCATTTGTCTGATGCTTGTTGTATACTGTGAGGTCCAACAGGAAGTTTTCCTTTTACCCTACTCCTGAATTGGGGGGGTGGGGGTGTTCAAAATCATCCTGTCACAACTAAAAAGGGTCTACAAAGGTCCTGAACTCCACTGGCTAGTCCGCAGGTTGCAAACGATTAGATACTCTTTAAACAGAAAAAGGGGTTGGGCAATGGAATCCACTCTTCACAGGTTTTGATCTACTTTATTGTTGGGGGAAAAAAATGGACAAAGGACTCAGCTTGATTTGCATTTCTGCCATATATTACATTTAAAGAAGGTAAAAATGAAAATGTTCATCATACTGAAGCAATGGTTTTGATGGAGTCAAGCCTCACAGCTAAGGAAACCAGCGAGCAAGTGAGTCTTCACAGACCTGCTGGCGAGAAAGGGCTCTTGCTGTGTCCCTGTCCAGTCCAATGGAAAAGCCTCCGTGCAACATCGCCTAAATCATTGTGCTCATTTTTAATGACAGAGCCCCATTTTCAAACTTACCATGATCTTTGGTTTTATGACAAAGTCCCTCTGCCCTCCAACTTGGACATGCTTCTTCATGAGACTGAAGTTATTGAAACGGCAGATGAGCAGCCCGCTACTGTTTGTTCTCAAGTTAAAGTCAACATCTTCACAGAAGTACCTAAATGATAAGACAGTACATTTCTCAACCCTGCTTACGCAGACAGCGGTACAGCAAATATTAGGAGACGTTGCCAATCACAGAAGCATGTCTTTCTTCTCCACTCCAGTTAAACACACCACCAGCTTGTCTCCAATCCTGCCTTCATCACGCGGGCCCACTTAACATAGACCTGGGAAAACCCCCTACTTGGGAATTACATTTGTTAAAGAAATGTGATTTGGGTGGGGGAGGGGGGGCACACATACTCTTACTTCCACAGGGTTTTAGGCTTTCCAGAAATGAAATGACTGCACCTCCTTAATACTACCACAGGGGTTGTAGGGAGGTGCTTCCCGTTTTAAAATCCAAGTTAGCAACAAGGGGCAGCGCCTGACAGCTTTAAGGCCAGTCAAAGCGGCGCACATCGAAGAGCCTCTGGCTGGGGCTAGCATGGCTGTGACGTTCTTCCGTGACTCACAGACTTTCCAGGAACGCCAAGACAGCTTCTTCTGGAGGTCAGAATAGCCTGCTTATTCCCATCTGCTGGCGCCTCCAGAGAGGATCCACATCTGTGGGTGTACATACACTAGAGGAGGTTGAGTTTTGAGTTCTGAGAGTGGGAAGCAGGGTTGGTCTCACCTGTCTATCCAGGCACTGATTGTGTAGATTCCACAGTTTCACGCCTGATGTAGTTCTTATTAAATTATGGGATGGCTAAAGTAATGTTCTCTAATCATCTCACTTTGTAAACCCCATTTGGGAGCTTGTGATCCCCACCCCTCCCCCAGAGTTTCTTAGCTTTTCAATGAATGACAAGACATTGGGAGAACCTTGCACAGACAAGAGATGAGCAGAAACAGAGAAGACAGTGGGCTGAGCCCCGGTGGTGTAAGTGGTTGAGTGCGGGACTGCGGCCCGCGGGCTTGGCGGTTCACATCCAGCGGCGGCTCTCAGGAGCAGCACTGGGTAGCGCCCACGACCACCAGAGGGCAGTGATAACAAAAACAAAAACAAAAAAGACAGTGCCACGGTGGTTTCACCCTGAAAAAGACAAGAGGTACCTCCTTGCCCGAGAGGAAACGGGCTGTCAACAGGGAGGGCGCCAACTCGCTCGCTTTTGAAGGAACGCAGTCAAAGGCTACAACGCGAATTCACTCCGTGCCCTCACACCGGACGTGTGACCCCGCATGCATTACGCACGGCTTACCTGTTGAAGTCATACTGCACGTTCTGGGTCAAGTCGACGTTGAGGAGGATGAAGTCGTGCACGTGGCACCGGGAGAAGGGGGCCTTCAGGCTCCGCGCCGTCAACCTGCTGCTCCACTTCTGAATCCCCAGGATGGCGTAGTAGGTGATTTTGGGCGTGGCTTCGATATGCTGCAAGACGCTCTTCAAGGACACGTTCTTACTGGAGACCCCTGCGTCTACGGGCTGGCTGTGGAATGCAAGGTTTTCATAACACTTCAGTAACTATTCCTCAACTCCCTGAATAACGGAGGCGATGCGGCTCAGAGCCACTCCCGTGGGTTTCGGAGACTGGCTGTTTATGGATGCCGACACTCAGGCCTTGTCCCTTGGCCGGGCTGGTGCTCTTGCAGGCCAACGCTTAAGCACTGCACCAGCAGGGCTCCCTAACGACTTCCGAGCGGGTCATGTATGACGGGCCAAGAGTCCTGCTTCCAGTATACAGTGCTAACATCTGCAATGGCTCCAAGTGGCTGACTTCTTTGTACGAGGGGGAACAGAGGAGGATGCCACACCCGGGTTTCACCGCTGCAGTGCACTTTTGTTATTTTTGTTTGTTTGTTTTGGGGCATCACTGCCTTCTGGTGGTGGGAGGAGGAGGCCCAGCCTTGCTGCTGGATTTGAACCTCCAACCCAGTGGGCCACAGTTCTGCGCACAACCACTATGCCACCGGGACTTAGCCCTGGAGGGTACTTTTGTTTTGTTTTGTTTTTTGGCATCACTGCTCTCCGGTGGTGGGAGTAGGAGGCCCAGCCCCACTGCTGGATTTGAACCTCCGTCCCAGTGGGCCGCAGTCCCGCGCACAACCACGACGCCACCGGGGCTCAGCCCTGCAGTGCACTTTTAAGGCAGAGCAAAAACGCCCAGCCTGTGCTCAGTGTGGATCACGAACCAGAAGATTCCAAAGGGGGAGCTGCAGACAGAGAAGTGCCTATGTTCTGATTCTGAGCATGACTGTGTACTAGGGATGATGAAGCACCACCGCTTTCAAAACCATGAGGAAAACCAGGACACAGAACCGCCCGAGGGCCCAGGGCCATGTGGCAGAGTGTTGGGGCTGGAGCAGAGTGGCTGTTAGGGTCCTTTGGAGACCATTCCTTTTCTGCAAGGGACTTTAGCATTCCCCGGTCCTCAGGAGCCACCCCCTCAACCCTCTCACGGTCACATACCCAAGTGCTTCCAAGCGGGCCAACACTGCCCTAGGGCAAGAGTCACTGGGCCACACTCTCCCAGAACTGCTGGAACGTACCACTACCTTGTTTGCTCTTGTACACTATGAATATTCCACAGGACACACGAGTCATCCATCACAACAATGAACGGCCAGACACACTGGCGTTTAACTCCCAGCTCCTCCAGGCGATTCCGCTCCAGCTCTAGGTTGTGATAGGACAGCTCCTTAATGAGGAACCTGGCGGCACCTGGAAGGCAACAT